>CAUYRH010036679.1:0-71776 GCA_963574655.1 Perodicticus potto | reverse complement strand
ACGCTGTCTCCCTGTGTCCCCAAGGGGAAGTTCCTGGGTAGATCCCACCTGCCAGAGATGCCTGAAGTCCTCTCTCCCCAGTCTCACCGTGCCCAGCCGCAAGGAAGCTGTTACTCGGCTGCCATCTTGCTCCGCCTCCTGAAATATTTTTCTTGGATCCATATGTAAAAAATGCAGTAGAAAATCTCGGCCCCAGATTTACTGAATCGGAATCTCTGGGGATGAGATTTGGAAGTATTCATTCCCAGCAGGCCCTCCAGCTAATTCTGACGCTGCAGGCTGAAGTTTAAGAAGTGAGTCAGGGTAGTTACTGGGTCCTCTGGGTGGTTCAGGGAGAAATGGCACCAGGTAAACAGGGACATTTTTTAAATGTAAGTAAGATTAGCATTTTTTCATGAAGAGAGTGGTTGACCATTTGTATTTCGTTTATTTGAAATGTTTATTTCCTTTTCCTTTTTTTCTGCGCTACTGATGTTTTTAACACAGACTTGTAAACATCCTTCATATGTAAAAGAAATTAGTGTCTGTCATATGTGTTGCAATTATTTTTTACTTAATTGCTTTTTTCACTTTTAAATTTGCTTTGGAGTTGTTTTTGTTGAGACAGAGTCTTACTATGTTGCCCTGGTTAGAGTGCCGCAGTGTCCCAGCTCACAGCAACCTCAAACTCTTGGGCTTAAGCAATTCTCTTGCCTCAGCCTCCTAAGCAGCTGGTACTATAGGCTCCCGCTACAACACCGGCTATTTTTTTGTTTTCTTTTTTTGGTTGTAAATGTCATTGTTGTTTGGCAGGACCAGGCCGGGTTCGAACCCACCAGCTCTGGTGTATGTGGCTGATGCCCTAGCTGCTGAGCTACAGACGCTGAGCCTGCTTTGGATATTTTTTGCTATTGATATTTATTTATTTATTTTCACAGGCTAGGCTGTTGTAAATAATTCACTTTCTGTATTATTTCCTCTTGTCGTAACAGGGTTATCACAAACATAGTGACTAAAACCAACATAAATTTATTATTATACCATTCTGGAGATCTCAAGGCTGAAAGGAGTCTTAGACAGGGTATATTCCTGCTAGAGGTTCTTAGAAGAGAATCTATTTCCTTGCCTTTTCTAGCTTGTGGAGCTGCTTTTACTCTTTGGCTTATGCCTTTCTTGAAGCAATCACCACCTCTCTGCTCCCATCCTCATAGCTACTATATCCTCATAGCATATGCCTGTGACTTCTCTAGGTTGTATGCAAGCAGTGCAATTTCTGGGTCATAAGCTAACATTTCTTTAACTTGTTTTCCATGTGGCTATACCAATGTGAGCTCTCATGAGCAGGAGAAGAGGGTTTCCTTTGCTCACCATCACCCACACCCAAAGCATAGTGAGACTTTAAAGTTTTAGCCAGTCTGTAGGATGGGTATTATATTTTGCTTGCATTTCCTTGATTACTGTTGAGTTGAGCATCTTTGCACAGGTTTGTGAGCCATTCGGAACTTTGCTTTTGTGAAATACATGTTAAAGATCCTCTCCATTTTTAATTGTTTTCTCTTTGTTAACCATTTTTAGTTCCCCAAATTGTGCATATTGATGGGACATCTGTAGGTTACGTGGATTGCGAGTGTTTTTAACTCATTCTGTGGCTTGTCATTTAACATTTTTAATCATACCTTCTAATGAGTATAAGGTTATCATATACTTGTTTTTTCTTCCTCCCTTCCCTTCTCTCCCTCCCTTCCTTCCTTTTTCTCTTTCTTTTCTTTTTTGCTACAGGGTTTCACTCTGTTACCTGGGCCAGAGTGCAGTGGTCTTATCATAGATAGCTCACTGCAACCTCAAAACTCAAGCGCTCCTCTGGCCTCAGCCTCCTCAGTAGCTGGGAATGCAAGTGTGTGCCACCATGCCCAGCTAATTTTTCTATTTTATTTTTATACAGATTAAGTAAAAGTTATAAGTGTATCCTTCACCCACATAGTGTGACCATCAGCTTTTCCTCTCCTGCCAATCAGTGGTGTGAAACTGGGTCCCCTAAGAATGTTCTCTGATAATTTGATAGTTTCTTTGCACACCTGGATTCTGAAGAATTGTGTTACTAGCCTTCAGAGAAATCACCTCTTTATCTTAGTGCATGTGGGCTGTTATAACAAAATACCAGATGCCGAGTAGATTTTTAATAACAGAAATGTATTTCTCATAGTTCTGGAGGTTGAGAAGTCCAAGATCAAAGCACCAGCAGATTTGGAGGGAAGCCAGGCCCTGCTCCCTGGTTCCCAGATGGTGCAGTCTCCATGGGCCCTCATGTGGTGGAAGGGGCAGTGGACTCCCCAGGGCCTGCTTTATAGAGGCTCTAATCCCAACGGTGAACTAATCACCTCCTGAAGTTTCCACCTCCTAATACCACCTCCTTGGTGGTGAGGATTTCAACATATGAATTTTGGAAAGACACGCACATTCAGGCAATAGCAACTCTGAAAGAGACTTGGATAAATAGTTACTAGTTCTAAACCCTTCTGCTTTTGGTACAAGTTTTATATTTAGCAGACATTCTTGTGTTTACATGTGTATGTTTGGTATAGAGGAATTTGGAACAATTTTTGAGTTCTTTTTGAAGACAGCTCATTTTCTATTATGTATTCTTATCCTGTTTATTGTTTTTATTTGGTTTCTAGAGCTGAATAGAGTAAAACTATCTTCACTCTGCCATCATTTGCTGAGAATTCTCCATGTCTTTTATTAAGATAAATGTGACATGCCAGTGTGGTGTATTGAAACATAGAAAGATTTACATCAAATTCCAGGAGTTCCACTAAATTGCTTTGTTTTTATCAATGAGTTAGTTTAGCTCTCTAAATTACAAATTCCTTGTCTATTTCCTTCCTTAGTCGGCTTTGGGGATTAAATTAGATAGTTTTGTATAAAGAAACTAGTGCAATGCTTTCTCTTTGAATGGTATTCTACCTTTCAAAATCTCTAGAGTCTTTACATCTTTAAATATTTATTATTTATTAAAACCTATGGTATGAGGTATGGATTTAAGTTGTTTCCTTTATGTATTATTATCTAATTTTTAGTGACAGCTATTAAATATGATTTTCCTTTTTCATTTGCTACTTTAGTTCACAACATTTAATTTCTAACCATTTTCTAACTGTACTTAAAATTTTATTTTATTGAGTTTTAATCTTTATTTTGGTTTTAATGCTTTTAAAATACATTGTACATCTTTTAAAAATCTGGTTTGTTATCTTTTCTTTGCAAAAAATAATGTTGGTGTAGTAGAAAGGCTCTTGGGCTCTTGATAAGAGTGTTACTGAAAGACATCAGCCAGAAGGCTCTCACGGTTTTCCCACGAAAGACTGAACTCAATTAATAATAGGACCTATTGATTGCATCATGTATCTTGAATATCCCCACAGGAAAGTTTATATTCCAACTTTTCTGGCTCACGTTTATTTTTGTCATTATATTGAAAGCAGATTACAACAGTTTTCTTGGTGATGAATTCTCAATAATTAAGTTTATAGAAGATGATATATAAAGCAAAAATTAATCTATTAATTTTCAGTGATTAATAATTCTTCATTGAGGACAGTTATAAAGTTCATCTTCTCTGTCAAGAATGCCCTAACCATTTAAGTTGCTGTCTAAAATTTATTGAGTATAGAGCAAAGATGAGTAGATATTTTGACATATCCTTCATCTAATTGGACTACTTAGCAAAATGTTTTTGCCCCATGAGAAGAAAGTATTAGATTTATTCTCCCAGGCAACAGCATATAGAAAAGTTTAGAACCTTTATGTATAACTGATTTCATTTATTAGGTGATCTTTATCTTTTATATTAATATATTGTTTTTATTTATCATGTTCACAGAGTTCTGGGAGCATATTTCTGTTGCTACTATGATCTTTTTATGGGAAAAAAATCACATTTTTGTCTCTACTTTATTTTATTTTATTTTATTATTTTATTTTTTGAGACAAGAGTCTCACTTTGTTTCCCTAGGTAGAGTGCCTTGGCATCATCATAGCTCATAGCAACCTCAAACTCTTGAGCTCAAGCGATCCTCCTGCCTCGGCTTCCTAAGTAGCTAGCAATACAGGCACCTGCCACAATGCCCAGCTAATTTCTCTATTTTTAGTAAAGACAGGGTCTGTTCTTGATGAGGCTGGTCTTGAACTAATGAGCTCAGGCAATCCTCCCATCTCGGCCTCCCAAAGTGCTAGGATTACAGGCCTGAGCCACTGTGCTCAGCCTAGTCTCAATTTGAGGGTCCTTTTTAAAATCAATTTTCAAAAAATATTTGGAAAATGTTTATCTATTTAAAAAATAAACTTTTTTCTTTAGTTTATGCTATAGTTCTAATCAAATAGCAGTTAGTTTTACATTTTTCCTGAAACATATGTAAGAAAATTGGCCAAGATAGTTTTACAATCTAACAAAATTAAATCATTTTATTCCTCAGTTAAATAAGCAATTTGGAACAAGTGGTTCTATTTGAAATGGTGGGAATTTGACAAGCAAGTTCAGTTCTCATATAGGCTATCAGTCAAGGGGGGACTTTAGAACAATGTGGGTAGCGAACGAAGTGCATTGATTTGTGGGTTCAGCAAATAATTATTGAGTTTCTGCTTATTGCTGGGCTAACCTCAGTGCATCACACATTGATTCAAAACCTTTTACTTGATTACTTGCATATCCGACTATGACAATATAATTTTTCTTGTGCCTTTTAAAATAAGCTAGGACCAAGACCATGTCTCAGAGACTGAGTGAATTGGCCTGATGTCATTAATAATAAGTTATTATTATTATTATTTATTAAATCATAGCTGCGTACATTAGTGCAATCAAGGGGTACAATGTGCTGGTTTCATATACAATCTGAAATGTTTTCATCAAACTGGTTAACATAGCCTTCATGGCATTTTCTCAGTTATTGTGTGAAGACATTTGTATTCTACAATAAGTTATTAAAATGTTGGGCTTATATCTACAAAAATAATAACTTTCATGAATTCATAGCTGTTCTTTCTGGACAGAATAGGCATCAAAACCAATTATCTATCCAGGTCATTCCCAAGTTTGTAACATGTATTGTAGAAGAATGATTGTACGTCTGTGCACTCTGTGGGTGGGGGGATAAACATCTCATTAACATAAATAATGTAAAATACGAAGGTACAAACTAATGACAAGGGGAATCCGAAGACTTTCCTATTTGACACATTGGATTTTATTACCCAATCTGTCAATATATTAGCTTATGCCCCACATTTGCTTACAGGGAAAACTTGTCAATCAACAAATTCTGAGGGTTCTCAGAGCAGGTTCTAGCAGAGCGTACATCAGAGGTGGTAACAGCCCTCTATGGGGCTTGCTCCATAGTTTGGTGGGTGGTGCTCACCCACCCAAATTAGCAGCTCCCGCATTTCTTCACTGATGCCAAAGCTGCTTTGCCCATCATGAAGGAGGCACAGAGAATTAACCGTCTCCAGAGGCGGCCCTTAATTATTAACTGATGGTAGTTGTTGTGTATAAATACACTATCTCCCTTATTCTGTAGTGTGTGTACTACATGCCAATTTCTGTAGACAGAAATAAGGGAGATAGTGTATAAATACACAACAATTTCCAGTGTTTTCCCTGAGGTCTGAGCTTCGATTGTTTATAAATGGCTTGGTGGTGCGTCTTTTATCATTTGCTTTCCCTTCCCTGTTTTATCTCCACATTCCTGCCAGTGGTTCCTTTACCTCCTTCCAGAATTGCCCTCTGACTCTATCTCAGGGTTGTCTGCTTCTGGCTGAACCCAATATAAGCGGTGATCAAAACAAGCTGGAAGCCTGGGTCTGTAATTTATCACTCTGAAAGAGACCCCTGCTACACTGAATGGAGCAAAATATGTTCCTTTGGAAAAAGAACAAGCCAGATGTGTACTTTGGTAAGAATCAGAGACTGATATTCTGAGTAGTTCTGAGAAAGTCCTGGAGGCAGAAGCTCTTCTTCCCAGGTTTTACATAAGTGCTTGAGACAGGATGTGAATGGGAAATGGGCATAGATTGGGACGTACCAAATTCATAACCTTGCTTTGCAGAACTAGGACAAGCATGTCTCCCGGGGGCAGCTGGAATTTGTCTTATTTGAACTCAGTCACCAAGTACATGACTAGAAACTGGCATCATTTCTGAACTTTTTGAACAACATTATATTCCTCCTTTGTACATGTTATGCTTGAATTCTTTTCAAGGCCATCTATAATGAGATTTAAATTGAATCTGTGGCCATTTTTCCTAATTTTGTTCTGCATGTTGCTTTATCGATCTGTCCAGGATATTTGTTTTGTCTTTGTCACTTGTTTTGGTACCAAGCGTTAGGATTGAGTCACTCACTCACTTTTAATCAGTCTCCTTGATTCTGTGCCTTCCATCCAAAAGCATCAACATGGTAGTTACAGTGATCTTTTAAAAATACCAATCTGAGCAGAGCACTCCTCAACCCAGACTTTCTGGTGGCCTCTGTGACACTCAGAGTAAGTCAGCGTCCTAAGGAAGGCCTTCAAGGCTCAACTCAGTCCCATTCCCTGTTAATTCTGAGAACTCACCTCCTACTACTTTCATTTTTTTACTCTTTCCAGACACACACGTACTCTTGTTCTTTCTTGAATACCCCTCTGTCTGAGATGTCCTGTGTCCAGGTAGCCAAGTGGCTTTGCTCCTCAATGTTCTGCAGGACTCCACCCTACTATTACCCATAACAAACCCTGCCTCTATTTCCCTATGCACGTCCCTTCTCTCCTGCACTCTCCCTCCGATGTTACCCTGATTTATTCTTCCCATTTTTCCTATATGTTTACTTGTTTATTGTCAGAATGGCCCATTCCTGTCCTATCCTGATTGTGGATTCCATGAGGAGAAGGATTTTGTCTGTTTTGTTTATTATTGTATCATTGCTGTTTGACATTACCTATTCAGGATTCAATAAATACTTGTAGAATAAGTGAGTGAATGAGTGAAAAGATTGGTGAAGGAAAGAATGTATTAAGAAATCATATTTAAATTGGTACCTGAAAGATGACAGGATGAGGAAGAAATGTTCCAAGAGGAGTGAATACCATTTGTGGAGGTCAAAACATTTTCTTCATTCTTCATTCCTTTGTGCTTCATTTCTTACCTTCTTCATTACAACTATGCTAGTCCAAACTACTGTCTTGTTTTATGCGCCAATGCTGGATCAGGCAGGTTCCTGGAAGCTTTTTTGGGGGGACACGCACTGGAAGTTCATTGAAATTCTTAAAATGGAGGGTTGACTTAATATAATTTATACACTAGTAGGTCAGTTACGGTCATCTGTAGAGAACTGAAGAAAGGCAATGGGGAAGCAGAGAGACTACTTTAGAGGCAGTTGCATTTGGATGGTAGCAGATGAGGACTAAAGCTATTAGAAGGCTCAAGGTATATTTTGGTTATCGAAGCAACAGGACTTCCTAATGAATAGAATATAAGGGAGAGAAAAACAATGTGATCAGAGAGAAGTGCTTAGTTTCTGGCTTGAGCAATGGCTAGATGGGGTAATAATTGTTGGGATGAGACAACTCTGGGGGCAAAATCCTAAGTTTAATTTTGAACATTTAAGAAGAGGTCTGGATGAAACTTTATAGAGACAATGTAGAGTGTTGACATAAGAGGGCTTTATCTCTTTTATCTCAATCAAAGTTTATCTCCAACTTTGGGGAAACCTCCCCATTTAAAGGTTGGATAGATGAGGAACAAACAAAATCTAATAAGAGAGAATGTCCAGTGAAATAAGGGGTAAGTAGAAAGGGATGGTATTATAAGAGACAGGAGAGAAAAGTGTTTCAAGGAAGGGAGAATTGTTACTTTTTAAAATTAATTTTTTAGTTTCTTCCCACTGGTACAGAAGGAAAGACAACAGGAAAGTGAGCCTTATATTTGACAATGAATAGATCTTAGATAAGCTCGACATGAGTCATTAGGATAAGTTGGTGGGAGGGCTTTGAAGTCTGATGAGACATGAGAAAAAAAAGAGACCATGTGTTCAATGAACTGCAGGAGGTCTGATGACACAGACGAAAAAATGACGCAGTGGGGGCAGAAATGGGTGCTGATGGAAATGTTAAAGGAAAGAGAGAGAAAACAATAGATAATAGATAAAGGAGCATTGGGGAAGAAGCAAAGAATTTGAGTAGAACCGGAGGACTGTCTTTTTATATGGGAAAGCCACTAACTAACGTCATGGACTAGGCCAGTGGGAGGAGGAGGAAATGGGGGCAAGTGGAGGTGGACGTGTAGGTCTGGCAGAGGAAGATGAATGGATTTGGTGTGATGACTTTTGTTTTCTCAACTAGAGAATCAGATCATCCACAAAGAATGGGAAGGGAAGAGGAAGTGTGGCAGGTCTGAGGAAGAGAAGATGTGGAGTCTGAGGAGCTGGGGAATGTATTAGAGAAGTAGGTAGAATTCCAGGGAAGCATTTGATGTAAATCTGAGATTTGAGATCATGTGTTAAAGTGAAAAACCAAACCAAACCAAACACAGTTTACTTGAATAAACTGTTTAGCTGTTTGTGTGCAGACAACAGACAGAGAGTGAAAGGTTTGAGATGTGTATGAGAGAGGCCAGGGCAAGGAGGTGGAAGGAATTCACAAAGAGATGACTCCAGTTGGCTTTACAGAGCTAGATTAGACAAGCAGAGAGGAGAATCTGACAGAGGGTGCGATGGGTGTCAGTAGCCTGGAAGAAGCTTTGATGCAGTGGTGGAGAGGCCACAATGGAATAGGTGAGCAAGTGAGCTGGAAGGATCAGAGGCAAGTGGTCGGCGGCCGTGATGAAAGCAAGTGAAGCATTTGAAGTACGACATGCTGGGTTATGACAAGGAAAGGACGGCTCAGGGGAGTGGGGAAAATACAGGTCTAGAAATGAGAATCCAGCATCGGTTCATCCATGCACATGTACATTGAAGTTACTGTGAACAACTGCAGAGATTGGACGTTGTAGAAGACTGTAGACCAGTGGCTCTCAACCTTCCTAATTCCACGATGCATTTTCATTGTTACAAAGGGGTTGCCACCCACAGGTTGAGAACCGCTGCTTAGACCATTATGTAAGAGTCTTCATTAAAAATTGAGACATTATTAAGAAAGAGTAAAAGGGGATGAATCACATGTTTCTGAAAGAGGTAAGGTTGTGTGCAAGACGAAGATGATGATTGTCTGAGGGTGGCATTGAAGAACATTGAAGAGCAGAAACATCTTTACTGTGCCCCAGTCAAGATGAAAGGCGATGGTTTTAAAAGCAAATAAGAAAAGCCACTCTGAAAGAAATAAAATGGTGGTATAGACAAAAATTTAAAACTCATGTATGAAAGA
The DNA here is from genome assembly GCA_963574655.1 of Perodicticus potto. NCBI lineage: Eukaryota > Metazoa > Chordata > Mammalia > Primates > Lorisidae > Perodicticus > Perodicticus potto. The sequence goes on along the minus strand of CAUYRH010036679.1, from coordinate 62,405 downwards.
GAGAAAAATGAAAGCATAAAGATGCTAAAAGTATCAAAAGGGTAAAGTGTAAGGTTTTTATCATCTGTTAATTTGCACTTGTGCAGGCTGATACTCCATAGAATAGGCTCCTCACTACACAGTAAGAAAAATAAAGCTAGGAAATGTAAAATAAAAATATATCTTAACATTGCAAAAATAAAATAATTATCCACCTTCCACTAGGAGATGAAAAAAATAACTATATTTGATAGCTTCCGACCGTTCCTTAGAGTCTAACACTTCTCCCACTCTTGTAATTCAGAGAAGATAATGGAGGCATGTCAATCATTTTATTGCTGTAAACGTAACTCTGTGGAAATTACAAACCAACATAAAACAGCCAACAGACAACCAAGCCAGGTACTAGCACCCAAATAATCCAAATACTGTTAAAACCGGAAGAAAAATACCATTTTACACATCACCAGAGATGAACATTAGAGTTAAACATGCTTGTAAAATAGGCAGCTAATGAAAAGTAAGTTAGACCCGGTACAGTCTGAAGATAAACTAATTCAAATATAGTTAAATAGGGGGGAATGTAGACAATTAAATACTTTTATTTATTGTTTCAAAATTATTTTATTATTGTTTCAAATTTTACTTATTGTTTCAACTTATTTGATAGAAATAGGTTGACCTATTTAAGCTTTGCTCTAACTTAAAAGGAATAATCTGAAACTGGAAGGCAGGTTCAATTTCAGGGGTACTAGCCATCTACTGTGGACTGGCGTTTTCTAGTACAATGTGAAGTAGGTCTGAAAAAATACCAGAAATCCACCAAAAGGGTGGGGTTTATAAAGTAGGCATGGGAAAATGTGTTGAATACTTTTAAAAGTTTGTTTGGGGTTTTAAATGTGTTTTCAAAATAGCTATGACCATTTTTGCTAATGATTGTAACACCTTTAAACTCCTACTAGAATAAGAAAGTGTCATACATGCTGAACTTTGGCCAACAATCAAATTTTGGCATGAATGCAGAAGATTATATAGGCAATTAAAGATATCCACTTAGTAGAGTAAAAAAATGTAATTTTTGAAGATGGACAATTAAACTTTTATAAGAATGTTACTTTGAATAAAAATTATGATGTCAAAAACTATATACAAATGTAGAAAAGATATCCAGATGAAGGTACATAAATAATGCTAAATAGATAATGTTTTCTATAAATTTTTCAGTGCAAATACAGATGTATCAGGCAACATGCATAAAGGCAAATGATACATAGGAGATACATCTAGAATTCGATGTTAAAATCAGGTCAAGACGGTATTTTGGTTGGTACCAAATGTTGAAGTATTCATGATACACTAATTTTTTCCCTTAAGGATAACCTCTTTAGAAAGTCAGATGTTTTATGCTTTACACATTCTGGCTATATGTAGTTTGAATATATATAGTTTGAAAATATTACATTCCTATCTCTTCCTTCTCTCTTTTGTTAAGAGCAAGTTGACCTGAGATCCGGCTTGGATCTGAATGACAGATGGTCACCTATAAAACGGTATCCGTATCTCTTCTCTGTCTATGAAATGATGCATGTGAGTTAGAACAAAGCATCTAAGGGAAAGAATGAAATTTTGCCTAAAGGCTGTTTATTGAAAAATAACATCCTTTTAAATAACTGCCAGAATGGGCAATGCCTTAAAAAGATAATTTTAAAATTTAGGAGTAAACAATTAGAACATCAATGTGCAGTCCTGAAAATAAATTGATTGGAACATATCTTTCTAGAAAGATAGATGGATAATACTGCCATTTTTTAAATTGTAAATTGTATCTTCCATGGTTTTATATAAATAATAGATATTAACAACAATAGTTATTAAAGATGGTTACTCTGTAGGTTGTTAACCTAAAAAATAACTCTGGGTCAGGAGCAGTGGCTCATACCTGTAATCTTAGAACTCTGGGAGGCCAAGGCGGGTGGGTTGCCTTAGCTCAGGAGTTCGAGACCAACCTGAGCAAGAGTGAGACCTCATGTCTATTAAAAATAGAAAAACTAGCTGGGCATTGTGGTGTACACCTGTAGTCCCAGGTGCTCGAGAGGCTGAGGCAAAAAGATCGCTTGAGCCCAAGAGTTTGAGGTTGCTGTGGACTATGACACCATGGCAATTTACCCTGGGGCAACCGAGTAAGACTCTGTCTCACAAAAGACAAAAAAAGAAAAAAAAGAAAACCTCTGGAAGGTGTAGTTTTACAAAATGATTTATGATGCTATCTCTCATCAAAACAAGTACCCTTCCTGTGCTCAGATACCTTTAGTTAATTTACTACTTAATTAATTAATTCATATTTCTATTTCTTCAAACTCCTGGACCCAGGCACACTCAAGTATGTTTCAATAAATAACTTTTGACTTTATTTCTGGAAAGATTACCCATTCTTAATGTAGCCCCCAAAATGGCAGAAAGAAGTTAAAGACTCCCTTTGAATGACTTTATTTACACCTCTGCATTTTGGCATACTATAGACTATCAAAATTATACATATTCTATAGAGTTAAAATAAGATGTATATTGTGGCTTATAAAATATTAACATTATCTGCTTTTATATAGAGCAAAATAGCTCTAGGGAAATAATTCACTCCTAGCCCCCTTGGACAATTGTTGGAAGTTGAATAACTATTCTTTGATCTTCTAACACCCTGGGAAAATTGAGTAATTGGAGGAAAAATCTTTAAAAGTTGTATATAATTCACAACTCCTCGGCGAAGAAGTTTTTCTGGTTTTATTTTGTCACATCCCATTTCCCTTTAGTAAATTTATAGTAACATGGAATTGGATGGGCACGAGGGCTCATGCCTGTAATCCTAGCATGATTCTGGGAGGCCGCGGAAGGTGGATTGCCTTAGCTCAGGAGTTCAGTAACCAGCCTGAGCAAGAGAAAGGCCCCTGTCTCTACCAAAAAAAAAAAAAAAAAAAAAGGAAGAGGAAAAATAGCTGGGTGTTGTGGTGGGTGCCTATAGTCCCAGCTACTGGGATGCTGCTGAGACAGAGGATTGCCTGAGTCCAGAGTTGAGCCCAAGATTGTTGTGAGCTATGACACCAGGGCAGGCAACCCCAGCATGACCAAGTGAGACTCTGTCTCAAAAAATAAAACAAAACAAAAGAAAAATAGTAACATTGTATTTAGAAAAGAGAAAAAAATGTCTCTACCATGCAATAGTAAATTCACCTTTTTGTTAGAATGCTTTGATTCTCTTTAGAGATTTTAAATCAGGTAAAACTATATAGAAAACACACAGAAATGGTAAATCATAAATAGGACATCACTACATTTTGACGCTAGAAAAATATACTGCATAATTTGGAAACTATGTATAAATCAGAGCATATATAAGCCAAGAGTTTGTTGTCAAACAAGCCAGGAACTTAAAATTTATGCTAGTGAGAAAATTGAGTGAGGGGGTAGAATAGACTAGTTTTATCTAGTACAATTTTAATCTTTTCTTTTTTTTGCAGTTTTTGGCTGGGGCTGGGTTTGAACCCACCACCTCCGGCATATGAGGCCAGTGCCCTACTCCTTTGAGCTACCGGTGCTGTCCTATTTCAATCTTTTCAACACAATATCATCAACTCTGTTAAAGGTTCCTCACTGATCTCTTCAAAATGGCAACAGAGGGTTGTTAAGAGATGGTACTAAACTCAAAACTAATAATTAGTACAAGAATACTTTATAAAATTATTTTTTCTAACGCTCTTCATTAAACATTTTACCTGTTCTAAAAACATTTTTAGATCTCCCTAAAAAAAATTTCCCCAAAGCTTATCCAGACTGCCAGCTTCTCTCTTCCCCACCCCCACAGCTCAGTTTAAGTAGAGCATTTGAACTTAGGAGCTATGTAACAAAGAACAGAATATGAATGTATAATGCATACTAAAAACAAAATCTGAAAACACAATACGGTTCCCATCTGCTTACTTGGAAAGTAATTCACTACTGGTGATGACATTATGACATCAACTGAGGAGTAAACTTGACAATTTTCCTCTATTCTGTTAGAACTGGAATGCTAAAGAGAGAAGAGAGTGTTCTATTTCTCAGCCTTCCCAGTAAGCAGTATTTGTCAAGTTGCAGCTACAGCTAAGCACAAACTAGAATCAAAAAAGTCCTTAACTGCACAAGACGTTTAACTGAGGCCCATCTCGAGATTCAGGCTTGGACATCAGTTTACCCCAGACAAATCTCACCCTATTGCCACTCTAATGCAATTTTTCTCCTAGGAAACATTGTCTAATCTGATGTTTCTTTTATGTAGTGAAATTATTAAGGTAGGAGTGCATGGTGGCTGTGGACCTAAGTAGTCAGATTGTTTTTCAATGATTGGTTCAGCCTGGTCTTGGGATTTTTATTTACATTGGTCTGTGAAATCGACAGGGCACATATTTTAGATTTCTCCACAAACATGAGCACATGGCCTAGTTTTTGTTCTTTTTGAAGGTTGCCTGGGCTACGTGGAAAATCAAAACAAAGCAAGGAGAATTATGCCAATTGCCATCTCAAGGCCAGTGCTTTTACTCGATTGAGTATGGTTTACTCGATTGGCCACGCAGATGCAAAGAAGACCTTCTCTCAAGTTTTAGTTCACTTTCATGATTTTGTTAGTCCTGATACATGAGGAAAAAGTTTACAAGTGCTGTGAGGAGAACTCTTTCTCTACAGGAATATTTCCACTTATTTTTCTCACTGGGGTTCTCACCTTGCTCCACCATGATCTGAGCCCCGAGTTGTGCGTCACAAATCACAAGGTTAGTTTTTTGGGTGGAGGGAATTAGATGACCGTGACCCTGAGTGAGCGTGCTGGGACCTGGACTACTTGGTGTATTGCACTGTACTGTACTTTGTGATTCGACTTCGAGCTGTGCTGGGGGAGGCGGCTCCAAGGGTCTGGGCAAAGTGATGGTCAGAGGAGCTCCTCAAGTGGCCGATGGTGGCTGTGCCCCCCATGCTGCTACTCAGGCCCCCGGCACCGGCACCAAAGCTGCCTATGCCACCGCCTCCACTTATCCCAGCTGTGCCGGTTACGCCGGCCCCAGAAACCACCCTCTCTGTCACAATCACATTGTGGGCATTGGCCAACTCGGGGTGCATGCTCAGACTGCCTATCATGCCAGAAGCTGGTTGGATGACTCTTTCTGTCACTACCACATTTGAGGACTCTGTAGAATTAGGGATAGTCAGAGAGGTGGGCAGACTTGAGCTTGGTGCTATCACCCTTTCTGTCACTATAACATTAGACCCACCTCTCAGGTCAGGCATCTCTAACATTCCGTGCAAATCAGCGCCAGAGATGGGGCCGAGCACTCTCTCTGTCACCACTACGTTGGACGCCTGTCGGTTATCGTGAACAGGCACAGAGGGCTTCAGCGTGCCAGAGGTAGTGTAAGACTCGGTCACAGTGACATTACCATAGCCCAGAGGGTCAGGAATGGGCTGAGGATGCTGTATACCAGGTCCTGAGGGGTAGATGCTCTCAGAGATTACTTTTGTGCTGACATGTGGGGAGAACGGTGGGTGTCCGCTGGCAATGGGATCTAGGTCCTGATGGAGGCAAACTGGTTCAATGTTCTGAGGTGGCCAAGAAGGATCGGGGTCTGGATATGCTTCAATTTCTTTTCCCAGGCTGATATCTGCCAACTTCTTAAATTTTGGCCCTAGTGTATCCAAGAAGCTGTCATCCAAGTCTTCTCCAATGAAGCTACAACAACCCACAGAGCCAGCAGGGGAGCCTACACCTTCAATATCATATATGAGCAAACAGTCATTGGATGGGCGTCCTTCATCTTCATCTGCATAAGCGTAGGCTTTCTGAATTGGTAGAGGAAAGAGAAAATGAGATGATGAATACATATTTCACAATAGTAGAAGAGTTTTAACACCAGTTAGTTTTCCTTCTAGAGCATTACCAAAGAGGAATATATATAAAACAAATTTGAACATTCTTACATCTACTAGAGATGCTTTAAAAATCATTTTATAATTTCTTGGAAGAATTTTGTTAGAAATTATTTAACCATAAATCCAATAATAATTTGGATACTAAAAATTTACTTAGACTTGTTCATAATTGTACACTTAGACAAAACAAACCACACGATTAGTTTATAGCCACGTTTAGAAGAAGGCACATAAAAATGCTGACCTTGAAATGCACAAAAATGTCTATTCTCTATTTTGTCTAAGAAAGATAGTCCATAGTTTACTTGAATCCATTTAAGACAGTGTTTTCTTTCTTGCAGATGGACCAAATATGATGGTTCTGTGATAGTTCACTGCAGTGTGGCTTTTTCAGTATGGTAACAGGAGAATTTAACTTTGGGTTTGCATCACTTTTGGATTAAAAACTAAAAGTGATCAAAGCCAGTTTTTAAACATATAATCTCTCTAAATCTAACCTAAAATCCTGTAGACGTGCACATTTATTTCATCTTTGCTTTTCATAATACAGGACTGAAAGTTTTCAGGTGAAGTGTCAGAAATACACCTTCTAGGAAACCAATTCATTGTGCCATTCATTAAAAAATAGTATTTCTCAAGTCCTTGTTATTTGCTACATATAATCTCTCTAAATCTAACCTAAAATCCTGTAGATGTGCACATTTATTTCATCTTTGCTTTTCATAATACAGGACTGAAAGTTTTCAGGTGAAGTGTCAGAAATACACCTTCTAGGAAACCAATTCATTGTGCCATTCATTAAAAAATAATATTTCTCAAGTCCTTGTTATTTGCTACTGTTCAGAACTGTGCAGTGATGAACCATACTGGATGAAGATTTTGTTCAGTGAGACAGACAATACATAAATATATGCCAGGAGGTGGTAAGTGTGGGAACAGGGATAGAAGGTGCTGGGGTTGCCCTTTTTGACTAAGTGGCCAAGGAAAGGATTGCTGATGAAGGGATGTTTGATTAGAGATTGGAATGAAGTGACAGAGTAAAGTAGATAGAATGTTCTAGGCAGAGGAGCTGTAAGTGCAAACATTTTGAGGAAGAATTTTACTTTTCACGAAAATAATATTCATATGTAGGGATATGGCTAGGAAGTATTCTTATGTATTTCAATAAGCCTCACTATTATCCTTTGCTATTTGAAAGGCTTTCACTAATATTTTATTTAAACGTATTAGGAACCCTAGAAGAAGTTAATGAAGGCATTATAGATCAGAATGTAGAAGGATAGAAATCTACATCCAGGGGGTATTGGAGATAGGAACTTCCTGAAGGTTTAGTATCCCCTGGTGTGTAACCATGGGCAATTGTGTCTCTGCCTGGGGTTGGTCAAGTTAATTCTCCTTCAGTTGCTTCTCCAGGAGTCAAACATGTCTCATGATCTGCAGCTGGTTCTTAGAATATTCTGGAAGTGTACTATGGCTCTCGTACCCACTCTTATTGAATGTTTACTATGTGCCTGGAACTTAGTTAGGTACTGACAATATAATGGAGAGAATATAGGGATGACACATTACAAAATGGTGGTAGACATATACATTGACAGATTCTAGCAATGACAGTGTCTACAAAATGTACTTCAGAAATAAAGATGAGGAAGCATTAATCCTATTTTGGACGAGACAGTTAATTGTAAAAATGTTGGGGGGTGTCTATGATATTTGAACTCGGTCTTGGAAGATGGGTAGGAATTTATGAGAGAAGTGGTGGGGAAACAGGCATTTCAGGAGGTTTATGGCATAAGCAAAGGCACGGAGGTGACAAAATCTGCTGTGAATGAGGCAAAGGAGCTCAGCATATGGAGTCGATGCAAGGCTTCACTGGAAATGGGAGGGAAGGCACCATTTTTATGAACAATCATATTGCCATATTGAAGATTTCAGATACAACAGAGCTGGGAGCCATTGGGCATTTTCAAGTGGGAAAGTCTTGTGTTTAAGTAGGGGTTTAGCAATAATATGGATTGTTGGGTGTGAGGAATAAAGGCTGAGGAACCTAGTTAGGAGGCTCTTGCCAAAGCACCTTTGGAAATTAGGGAAATCCTGGAGTTGAACAACAGGCACATGGATGGTGAGGAAGGCACGTGGTTAGGGAGCTTACCTGACAGAAATAACTTTCCATGAAATTCATATTCAGACCTCCTTCTCTACATTCCCTCATAGAATTTCTTCTTAATGTTCCAGAATATTCTTGACATATCTCAGGCATTCCTGACGTTTTAACTCCATCTGTTATTTCGAATCCTGTTGTTCTTTCTCCTCCTCCCAGATCTTGCATTTCTCTGCCACCATATTCATTTGTGTAAACTCCTAGAAGCATCAGTCAAATTACATTTACTTTCTATAGTGTATTGCAAGCAGAAAATTAACAACTTACTACAACATATGGTTTCTTCATTTAGGCGTGCAAAGCAATAAAAAGAAGGCAGGATGTAAAGAAAAAAAGATAAATGTGATATTGAGCCAAAAATAATATTATGTATTTGTTCATTTGGTAATTATCTGTTAAGAGCCTTTTATTTGCTGTACTCAATAAGTGAGATGAATATAAAGTTATAAAAACCTAAAGAGTTTGATTTTAACTTGAGGGAAATTGTGGGACTTAAATTCTAATACTTAAATTCTAAAAGTTAAAAAGTAGTATAAGAATACCTCACTGCATTATTAGAAGCACAGGGCACCCAAAAGAAGTCTTGAGAACCACTGACTTTTAGAGAGGAGGTTATGATGAGAAAAAAGGTTTTATGGAGAATCTTGGGTTTGCACTTGGACATAAAGGGTGAGTAGAAGGCTCTTACAATATTTGAGGCCAGAGAGATAAAACGAGGGGTTAGACTACGCAAATGTGATAGAAGGGACAATATTGACATGATTGTGCAAAGGTATGTAGAGTAATGAGGAAACAAGTGCGTCAATAAATACTGGTGGAGTTGATAATTTGACAAGTCTTGAGAACTGATTGGGTGTCAATGAATAGGGTTCTAAAGGTCGACAGTGAGCGTCCGTTTTTGAGGTGGGGACAGAGCGGAGATTTTAATGAAGATGAATCAGGTTATATAACTGATAAGCCAGGTGGAGAAATAGGGTAAAAGAGGAGTTCTTTGAAGGAGGTCCAGTTCTATAAGTTATAAAATTCTATTCCTGTTACATTTTACAGAATTCAAAGTAAAAAGGTAATGATTGCTGTTTAAAAAAGACTAAGAGAACAACAAGCTGATCAGTAAAATTTATTTACTTGAAAAAGGTAATATGGTACAACTGTTTTATAGATATCAGAAATTAATTTTTTAAATGAGAGTGGTAGTTATCTACTTTCTAAGGAATTTGAATCATTCTCTGGTGTCTGCCTGTAAGTTGATCTACACACCTGTTTTAAGGCAAGTTGTATTCACAGTCTTAGACATGGGCAAGAAGAAACTCCATGATATGTGTACTACCTTATTAGAGAGCCTGGAAAGATTTTGACAATCTTTCATTTACTTTCAATTTAAGACATAGATCAAATATTTCTAGATAACATTTATGTTGATGCTGAGACTGGATGTAGTTATTTTCTTTGTCAAAATAAGCAACCCAAATCAGGGCAATTTTGAATCATTTGCATCAATTGTGCAAAAAGATTTTAGCCTCAAAACATAGATGGCCACAGATGTATTTTACTTGGGTTATAATTTAATTTTAATTAATGTATTTTTTTGATAAATAACACTTGTTCTATTAGGTAAAAAATCTTGACCAAAATTGACTCCTAGTTACAATTAATTGCTTCTATTTATAAAGGTCCTAATTAGGTCATCTCCTAAATACTCTTTGGTGATTAAAGAAGGTTAAAAAAATACAGCATGTGAGAATAATTATTACAGTAGGTTTTTCTTTACCCTTTAATTTATGCATCAATTAAGAGAAATAATATAAACACTTTTAAAGAAAAATAAGTAAAGTAGGTAAAAAGAGAAAACAGAGTTCCTTCTTAGTCATTTGAACTGCTAAAAATTTTTTTTTCTTACCTGAGTTGTCAATGCATTCAATTATATTAGCATTATCAGGTGGTATTTGTGTTACAGAAATAGGGATCAAATCCTAAAAGACATAAAACAACATTTTTCCATTTGTAATGACTTTTTTATGTCCAATGTTTGCTTTATTCTAAAATCACCTTGGATTTCCAAAAAGAATAGTAGTTAGGAAACTTTTGGCATTCGTTGAAAATCTGAACCTCCTTTGGAAAGACTTCCCTGGTTACTTCCATCTAATTTTGGTATACTTTTGATTCCTTTTCATTTTCCCCATTAGCTTTCATAGAAGAAAAAATAGTGTACACTATGAGTGATCTCTGATATCTGGGTTTGCATGGAAAGTCCGAGTTCAGGTGACTACCGAAGGCCGTTTCTCATAGGTCAGCACTTACCATGGGTTTAGGTGATCACCAAAGGCCATGTCTCATAGGTCAGCACTTACCGTGGGTTGAGGTGACCACCAAAGGCCATGTCTCATAGGTCAGCACTTACCGTGGGTTGAGGCTGTGGTCCCTCCACTGCCCACGCATGCATGGCTCCATCTGAACATTCAGGAACAGGTTCAAAGCCGGCCCCAACACCAGACGCACCTCCACAATCACAACAGAGCAACAGAAATGGGACCACTGAGGGTGGAAGAGGAGGGAAACTGGAGTCAGCAGTGGGCCCATGTGGAAACAGAACAAGTTACTTTCTGTGCTTACATTTGAATGTAAGTCTTTTGACTGTAAAATTATTATGAAGACTTCGGAAAGCAAACTGAATGATGTTCAGACACCAAAATAAATGTGAGCTTCATTATACTAGATTGCAATCAATTTTAATTTGTTTTATTGTATGGAAATTATGAACAATCTTATACTATTAAAACTTTTGAGTCTTTTTCATGTCAGTACTCAGGAAAATATTAAAGGAGAGAGGAAGGAAAGGTGGAGAGGTCAGGCAATATGTTTGATTTTTGTGTGTTCTTGCTTCTATGTCTTTGTTATTATCTTTCTCCTTTCATGTGTGCTTCGTTTATTTGATCGTTGTAATCTTATATATGCTTCTGGCAATTATTTTCTATGAGGCTACTATTTCCTCCCTACGCATGTGGCTTTTCATCCCAAATAGAGAACATTATATTGCTTAACAACGTCTTTTGCTGTTAATCAATTAGAGTTTTCTCGTTCATCTATTTCTTATCAGCCTTTTCTATAATGTAATCTGGATAAAGGGTTTTGAAAGAATGAATGAAAAAACGTGTAAATAAAATCATGAAGAAGGAAGAAAGGATATAAAAATGAAAGACAGGGAAGAAGGAAAACGTAAAAATAAAAAAAAGGGGGAGAGAAAATAAAAATGGGGGAAGAAAGAGGAAAAAATCCCATGTGTTGCTTGTTTGAAAATCAATAAGCCCGAGAGAAAACTTTGAATCTAGAGGTAATGACTTTATAATCTATGAATCTTTTATTAACTACATTACCCAAAGCTAGTCACCAACATAAAAGACAAATCCATTTGTGTAATTAAGATACTTTTATAATGTATTAAATTTTAAAGCTTTATAATGTTGGCTGATAATAAATGGCTAAAAAATTAGAGAATTCTCTCTTCTCATATATATATTTTACACTACATTTTGCAAATTTGTTAGCAATTTTTTTTGGCCTGACTCATTTTGATGAAAATGCTTTCTTTTCTAAAACTTGTTCCCTCTTTTGTAGAACTTTTCCTGGGCATTACTTCAATGTATTATGAGCCAATAAGAACAGACTCTTATTTGTCAATGTAGTAATTTCCTTTTGGGGGGGAGGGAATATATTTCACGTAATGGATAAAAAGCCTCAACTCTAAGCTGTGTTATTAGCATGTCCAAACTCATTGTGGTTTAGATTAACCCAGTGTTCATTAAAAAGTTGAAAAGCCTCAGGAAAAAAAGTTCAAAAGGGGGAATTATTTAAAATTAGAGAAAACCCAGGTTAAGATTAAATGTTGTAAAAAGTTATTTACGTCTGTCTATGTCTCAGGAGAAACGAGGACAGGAACAGTATTTGGCCTGTAAGTGCTCTGACTTCTCATGTGTGTGTTTAATTAAATATCCGAGGTGGCTTCTGACATTAAGGTTTCATGATTCTGCACTCACAATGGAGATATATGCATTAATTGAATTAGAATGGGCAAATTTCAATCTGCTGACTTCAGGGCTCGCCTTCTCATTTCGCAGAGACTTCAGCATGTGTCCCATCTGCAGTCAATTTTTTTTTTGTCATCCAAGGTCAAGCTAGAGGCCACCTGAAGAACCATTTCGATTTTATCCTCACAACTGGGTCCTGGACTAGTGCCACTCTGGTAGCCCTAGAAGGTTCTAACTGCTTCATGTGTGGCATTTCTTTTTTTTTGTTGTTGCTGAGACAGAGTCTCATTTTGTCACCCTCAGAAGAGTACTGAGGCATCACAGCTCACAGCAACCTCCAACTCCTGGGCTTAAGTGATTCTCTTGCCTCAGCCTCCAGAGTAGCTGGGACCACAGACACCTGCCACAGTGCCCGGCTATTTTTTGTTGCAGTTTGGTGGGGTGCTGGGTTTGAACCTGCCACCCTTGGTATATGGGGCCGGCACCCTCCCCACTGAGCCACAGGCACCACCTTTTTCATCATCAAAACAATACTGTGAGTAATTGGTGGGTCCACACTTACGGTGCATCTTAGAAGGGTACAGGTGAAACTTACTAAATACAGAACATAAATGTCTGAACACAATAACTAAGAAAATGCCATGAAAGCTATGTCAACCAGTTCGATGAAAATATTTCAAACTGTATATAAAACCAGCACATTGTACCCCATGATTGCATTTATGTACACAACCATGATTTAATAATAAAATATATATATATATATATATATATATATATAAACAATGCTGTGCAGTAAATATTATTATTTCACAGATGACAAAAGCGAGGCTCAGGAAGATTGAAAGACTCAGACAATTAAGCTTAGAAACTGGAGTTTAACCCTAAGTCTATTAGACTCTGCTTTTTTCCCGAATTAGGCTGCATAGCATTAGCATAGCATGAAATCCCTTTGAAGTCTAGCCCTTGCCTACCTTTCCAGTCTCGTCTCTCACACACATCCGTTATTTCTCCCACACTGAGTTTTCCATGTACCTTGCCTTCTCATTCTTTTGAGTTTTTGCACATGGACTTTTTCCCTCTTTATATTGTGTTCCTTTTCTCCTATCAGCCTAACTTCTATTCATCTGTTAAAACCCAACTCGGAGTTTACTTCTCTACGTAGCCTTTTTTGATTATATTTACCATTCAATAAGCAAGTTGAGCCCGCTTGTTTTGGCACTTTCCCCTTACACAGAGACTGGCTGCAAATAGTCCTATGTGTACAAGGGGTCAAGACGTTTAATTTTTTCATCTTATAAACCCAGTGCCAAGCATAGTAATTTCTTGATTATTGCATAAAGTGAGAATTTGTAAAATAAATTTTATCAGAAAATCAGAAAACTTAATTCCCCAACCCCATTTTTTTGGGGGGACACATGTAAATAGGACTGTTATTGTACTTACATCCTAGGACTAAGAATCCCATGATGAGCAGTCCAATGCCAGCAGGGCCAAAATGTACATTATCTCCAAGAACAGGTTGGTCGATGTGATTTCCAGGGTCACGCCAAGGTGTCTCGCTAAGTAAGCCTGGTGAGGTAGTAGTATCCCCTCTCCCGTTAGTGATAACTCCTCCACCGTTTTCACTTACAGTGGTGCTAATGGTACCTGTACCATGACCTGTACCATCACCACCTTCCCCATCAGTGGGACCTCGGTCTTCCCAGTTTTGAAGCTCAATGTTAATGGTGCCAGTGCAGGTTCTTTGAAGAGCATCTGTAATAAGGTTCAAAATGAGATAAATATTTTACACATTTGCTATAATAATTGTTGAAGTATACAGAACTATTTTTTATTTCAATGTCTTTATCCCATTAATTCAGTAATTTCACAAATCATCTCTTGTCTGTGATTTGGTTTTTAAATAATTAAATTCACGTAATATTACTGTTATAATTAATTTGTTGTTATTAGATACTTTTTATTGGATTCTTTTTAAATTTTTTTTTTATTTTTACATATACTGTTTATTAGGTTTCCACTTTTTGCCTTCACAAAATTAAAAAGGCTTAAAATTTAACAACAACAACAGTATTTAAGGTAAGGCCTAGAAACAAAAACCTCACAAAGAATGAAGATCAATACATTCAGAAAAGAAATCAGACGATTGCTGCAACAAAGTATTAAGCAATAATAATAATAGTAATGCAAAGAAAGTAAATTCACCTTGTCAAATAAGAGTATGTCTGTTATAGAAGGCTTTGACTCTGAGGATCAGTATGGAGTCATTAATTAACTTCTTCTTATTATTTTTTTCCCAAAGTCTCAAAAAATAGATAACTAATATTTATAAATAAAAATAAAAGATAATTCCAAAAACCAGATCATGCCAAATCTTATAGACAATAGAAAAAGAAGAAATATTTCAAAATCATTCTACTTAATCTGCATACACCTGATACTAAAATTGGAAAAAAATATATTATTGTAAAGGGGAAATTACAAACATAATTCTGGCTTATTTCTTTGTATTATAGTTGGATGTTATATATAATTTGAAAAGGATAGGGCTATTGAAAGAAGAAAAACCAAACTAAAACAGAAACAAACTCATAGTAGTAATACTCAAGGACAACCCCTGTTGATATATTTTTTAATGATCTTTAATCTTTAATTATAATTCTGAAAAGTTGCTAATTATTTATATTACTTCGAGATGATAATATGGTTCATTTAATTTTTTTTTTACTTTAAGCTATAGGCATTCTTTCATATTTTAATAAACTTTTCATTAACAGAGTTCTTGATGGCTATTTAATTTTATAGCAAGAGGAGTATGGTTTATCTACCCAGTAACCTATCATTGCTATTGTTTTCAATATTTAATTATTAAAGATTGTGCCATAATTAACATCTGTATATCGGACTTTTATATTTAGAATTTTCCTAATATTATTGAAAGTAAAATTATTGGGTAAAAAAATAGAAATAATTTGTTTGAGGTCATTTTTGTTATCCCTATTTTACATATGTGACCTCAGTTATCTGACTTTGAGCATTGATATAACCCTAGGGTCTGGCATAATGACTGTTACATATACTTTCTAAATAAATAAAACATTTCTGGAGGCGTATAATACAAATAAATTTATATCCAGTCTATCTTATACCAAAGCCCACGTCCTTTCAGTTCAACTGTGTTAATTCTATTGTTATTATCTTCGTTATTTTTATCATTATTATCACATCTTTCTAGATCTATATGTTTTTGTCCCATTTTAAAGAAGAGAAGACTGAGGCATAGATAGGCTAAATTACTTCTCTCAGATCCCACAGCTAGTAGGTAAGGATATAAGATAATATAATTCAGTCTTACTTCAGAGCTCATGGTGTTAGCATGAAATTACACTGCCTCGTACCATTAAATATTTGAGTCTATAATGCCCAACTTTATAAGTTTTGTTAGAAAATGTGTTACTTTGAAACATAGTCATTAAATTTTTAATATGCAAGAGTATATATATGATAAAAATAAATTGGTTTTTTACCATCTATAGATAGAATTGTTCCTTGATATTTTCCTCTGAGCATTTGAACTTGTTCCCAAGTAAGTCGATTTCTCAAAGTGAGTACTCCTGTTCTTGAGTCAACAGACAGCAGATCAGCTGGATTACTTCCCATTACATATCTGTATTTGAAAGAAAAATGGCACAAATTAAAGTCTGTTATCTTACAAAAGGAGGCATTTTTCCAGTCAGTAGTTGTAACTGCTGGACATAGTCACAATTATTAGAAACTTATTTTTTTTTCAGGGCCATCTCAGCTGTATTGGGCTACTCAGAAGTAGACAAAGATTTAAATTTAAGAAAAAGAAATTGCTGAGTGGACATTTGGAAGATCTTTTATGCCCACTTGGATGTCAGATTAATCCTTTGATGCTTGCGGTCTCATTTCCTGGGATTTCTTAGGCGTCTCCTAATTCTAACCTATTCTCTTACCACAGAAGTTACTTCATCAGCCTGCCTATCCCCTCTTCCCACTCGGCCTCCCCACGTGCGCAGTGGACGCCTTTAGAAGATTTCTTCGCAATGCCAAGTGAAGGCCTTGCTTTGGGTCTCTGTCCTATTTTCTCCCCACCTCTGACCTGGGCATTTCCCTTCTCATTTATGGATTTGTGATCCTGAGTAGATAATGCCGAGTCTCTCCCAGGTATTTTAGAAGCTCAGGGAAGAGAATTTTGAAAGGGGGGGCATTTTCCCTCAGTGAGCTCACTCTTCTGGGGTACAAGACAGCCCAGGAGCCACGGCAGCCCGGTGTGGTCAGACTTGTAACTTCACTGCTCACCCAGGGGAGGAGAGCATGGAGAAAGAACTTGGAAGACACCCTTGCGAGGTCTCTCTCTCGCTATTCTCAATCACAGTCACATGTACAAAGACCTGTACACACACATTTTCCATGTTTAAGTAGAGAGATTTGGATACTCAGAGTTTTAAAAACGGTGTAGCATCATTTTTCCTTAATAGAACCAATTTTTCAAGCCAGTTATTGACCAATAATTAAACGTTGATTAAAGCAAAGAATGTAATTAAAAACAGCGAACTAAATCTAATTGATTTCAAGCTGGAAAGACTTGCAATGGGAAAATCAGACCCTTAAAATCTTTTGAGGGACTAACTGGAACATGTGGTAATTAGCTAATTGATATATAAAGATATATAAACACAGGAATGTCAAACCTCTGAGATGTACTACTTTTCATATATTATCTCTTTAGAGTTTAACATCTTATGTCTTGCAAATATTTTTATATTTTCTTAAGTTATACACTCTAAGTAACCACTTAGTACTTTTTTACAATCAAGCGATGGTTCCATAAACAACGAAAAATGTTTTAATTCAGATACTTAACATTTCTAACAAGAACATACATTTAATAAGTGGTGAAAATTATACTCTTACCTCGTAGTTGTTGAAATTTGATTCGTGTCCTGGTCAATAGCTGGGAATTCTCCCACTTTATCATTTATTCCCATACGGCCAGTTACGACATAGGTTCTTGAACCTGGACGAAACACTGGGCCTTCCCTTACATTTTTCACAGTCACTGAGATTATATTTTCTGTGAGTTTATATTGAGATATAATTGATTGGTGAAATTCGGCTTTATTTCTAACACCAATACTAAGTTTCAGGTTCTGCACAGCTTCGTAATCTAGGGGCTAGAAAAATAGAGTAAAATAGTTTGACTGTAAGAAGAAAAGATAAAAGAAAAGTCCTTCAAGCATAGTAAAAAAAACCAAACTTATCTAGTCTTACTTTTTTTTTTTTTTTGGTAGGGACAGAGTCTCACTTTATTGCCCTTGGTAGAGTGCTGTGGCATCACAGCTCTCAGCAACCTCCTACTCCTGGGCTTAGGTGATTCTCTTGCCTCAACCTCCCGAGTAGCTGGGACTACAGGTGCCCGCCACAACGCCCGGCTATTTTTTTGTTGCAGTTTGGCCGGGGCTGGGTTTGAACACACCACCCTCAGTATATGGGGCCGGTGCCCTTCTCACTGAGCCACAGGTGATGCTTACTTTTTAATCTTCAATTCAGTGTTAATGTGTACAAGTAAAATAAAAAAGACCTAGATCCATTGCTGAGAAGTTGAAAACTTGTAACATGAGCTCTAATTGTTCACCAAACAAATTAAACGCTTAAAATAATACATATGTTCAAAATTTATGCGTTTTTTTAGTGCAAAGACAACTTATGTCACCTTTAATCATTTCATATTTCTCAGAAGTACCTCTATTTATTAAAAGGTATAGATCAAATATATTAGAGGTTTAATCATGTGACTGGTTTCATTCATAAAGAACTATGAAAAGAAATTTCACTTCTATAATTGTGACTCTCTGAGTAAGTCAAGTAATAGAATATAATACTAATATAAAGAAATCCTTATTTTTTAAAATATAGTCTAGAAAAAGTTTATTTCATATTATAAAATAATCAAGTAGTGATTTCATTATGAAAAATGATGTTGATGACCACAGCACATGAAATCCAGAAACAATTCCGCCAGTACACTCATACAAGTAAAATATATTTTTCTAAATTTTCACAAGAGTCATTTAGAGAAAAATAGAGATTCATACCTTGAACTCCTCTATTTAGCTAATATTTGAATTTTTGTTCTAATGTTGATTGTATTTTCAATGCAAGGAATCTCTATAAAATCATGTATTCATATATATTACACACATGTATGTATATAATTTTAGAAGAGTATTTAATATATTATCTTAAGTCTAGGGAAAAAAATTATCATTTCCATATCATAAATAAGAGACATTGAGGACAAATAGGCTGAAAATTTTTCTAAAGTAACAATAGTTTGAAGTGAAATACATCAGGGCCCATTTTCTCCGGTATTGAAGCCTAGGTAGTATCGTGGAAAGAATGTGAACTTTCCATCTAGAGAAAAGTAGATGTGAACGTGGGCCGTACCACTCACTAGCTCTGAGAACTTGTGCAGGTCACGTGCTGTCTGTGCCTCAATGTCTTCATCTGTAAGATGGGTCTGCTACAACCTAATTTATTAGCAGGGATGCTGTGAGGGTTAAACTAAAGCATGTGCACACTGCTTTAGGTTAAATAGAAGCTGTATGCCTGGTGACACTTATGAAGGCATACGAGGCAAAACCCCACCATTCCTATAGGGACCAAGTTCCTTAGGTGTCTATTTCCCAGGACAATTCTGAAAGAAATAGCTAAAATGGAATTACATTTTACCATGAAAGTACTTATTGCATGCATCATATACAATCCATGTATGGGTAGTACAGATTTAAAAGACCAGGCCCTGTAAGTCTTATAGCACAGGGAGAAACTGTCACTGCCATCACCCTAGGAGGCAGACTTTTTCTTCTCCCATCTTAGAGGAAACTGTAACTGGAGGTAAGCGTGGTAGACCAACATGTGGGGGACACAGAACAACACTGTTGAGTAGGACCAAATCTCCAGTCTATTTGTGTTCCTAATAAGCCTTGGTCAGCCGCCAGTGAGCTGGGAGTAAGATAATTCTACAATTACTGTAGAATTACAATTTTAATTTTGTAAAAATGTATTGGAGGAATAAACACATTTTAATTTACATATTAAAATTTCTTGGTGCATAATATTTGGTGCATCATAATTGACCTTATAATGTTGACTTGGGCACGTTTTTTAAGACCATGTTAAATCTACTTTAAAAATTATTCTTAAAACATTAACTTCAAGGCTTACTCTTAAGATTCTTGTTTAAAAATGCTTTCAGTTTACATGATCTCTTGGGGAATGTTGGATTGATAAAAGGTTTCAAGTTGAAGTTAAATGCCTGTTTTCCTGAAATAAGAAGAAAGGCTCTACTAAAAAACATATAATTTTAAAGCACAGTAATTTTTATTCTTTCACTGACTCAGGTTTGAAAAAAGGGCGAGAAAACAAAGTATTTGGGATAATCATGCCGTACCTTAACAACCTTCAAAATTGCCATGTTTGTTCTTTCATTCATTTCTATCTCAAACCAGTTTCCCTCATTTCCAGAGATAAAGAAAATCTCTCCAATCCAGTTAGCTGAGAACTCTTCATCCAAATCAATTACTCTAATTTGAAGCAAATCTGAATATAGAGCATTTTCTTCAATGATTAGGGCTCCCTGAAACAAGAAGTAAAAAACTTAAACTTTGTGAACCAGAGAAGAACTATGGTAGGCTTATACTGGGGTGTCAATAGTTATTCATTATTTTGAAAAGATATTTGTGTTTATAATCTCACTTTTCATTGCTTTAATGAATTTATTTGGCATTCTATAATATAAACAAACACAAGAAAAAGGTATGCATGTGCATTTGGGTTGGATGTCACATGTATATCTATAAATGAAACTGCACAAATATTAGAATATGATGAATTTAAAGTTATTGATTTCGAGAACAAAAGCTTACTGTGGGCATCCCATCCAAGTATGGGATGTTATCATTGACATCGAGGATTCTGATGCTGCTTTCACACTCCGCTGACATGCCATCCGCCCCGCCGTCTCGATCTGAGCCTCTCACAACAAGAGTGTATTGGCTGTATTGCTAAAAGCACAGATTACAAGCAATGTTACACTTGTCCTTGAAGTCTTCTCTTACGTGAAGTTCTTTCAAATGTTGGCTCAATGTTTAAATACATACAGCTATGATAGAGTAGGATAATACATAATGTTGAAATCTACAAATCTCACATGTATATTCCCAACGCTACTTACCCATCTGCATTTGAAAGGGGCAATACTTTTTAAAAGGCTTTACTCCTTTACAAATCATAGTATTCCAGAGGTTGAAAAGTTATAAGGGGCGAAAAACCCATAATGACCAAGAAGAGAGAGATAAAGGTTTATGAAATATCTATGGTATGAAAATTCCATAACCTAAAGAGTCAGCCCCTGAGTGTGCAAGAAGAATGAAGAGATGACAAGAAGTTCATGTTTTTGGAAGGCAGTGGGTTGTGGCAATGGAGCAATTGATGATTTAGCTATTCTTGATTCTATTCAATGGTGCTTACATTTTTAGAAGCTGGTAAAAGCTATGGAAGCTTTTCTAGACTCATGCATAAATGCATACTCATTCAAAATTATGGTTAGAATTTTAGGGGTTTTATAGTCAGAGATATCTTGAGGCTGCTCCATGGACCCCAACTTTAGAATACTTGCTCTGGTGGTCTCCCAATGATTGCAGGGATCCTTTACTGTTAATATTCTTTTCTTATAGCTTTTTACCACTAAAATTCTCTTCACGTTAAAGAAATCCCACTGGGCTATTTAAGAAAGTTTGAGAGAGGAAAAAGCTAAATAGTCACTTTCTTCTCATGGTAACTTTTATATAAGTACTAAGGGAGACTTAGATAACCTAGACACTGATGACATTCAGATCATTAAGGAGGGCAAGAATAATCTGATTTATCCTATACCTAAAATTCAACAGCAAAGACATTGCCATTTTTAAGAAACCATAATAATTAAAATAAAATTATTTGAGTATCAGTTAGAAAATACAGCTTTCTCACATAATACCCTGAAACAGGTCAGCTGCATTCTATTCAAAGATAATATTTTTAAAAAAATTATGAAAAAGTAGGTATTTTAAAACCAAATCATGGGATAATATGGCATGACAGAAATCACATAATTCTGATTCTAATCTGTCAACAATTACTAGTTATTTTCCTCTTTGCAAATGAAAATATTGGTCTAGATATTATGTACTTTCTACTGTCCCATCATTCTGATCTTATGATTCATTTCCCAAAGTAAATGAATAATAGGTGGGCTATCAGTAAGTGCTATGTGTGTAGAAAGGGAAAAAAAGTTCCATTTTCAAAGGAGTTTAGGATTGATGGTTTAAGGAAAGACAAGCTAGTAAAGTATATCGAGAATAGAAAAGAAGAAAAACCAATGTACTCAATACTATTATGAAATCAATATATAATCACCTACACTTTCATAGGAAAGATAAGACACAATTATAGCCCGGAAAGGAGAGAAGAGGAAGGAGAGGGGAGGGGAGGGGGTAGATGGGTGGACGGAGGGTAATTGGCAGGACCTCACCTACTGTGCATATTGCAAGGGTGCACGTCAAATATATTAATAGTAGAGTATAAATGTCTAAACATAACAATTAAATCAGTGATGTGAAGGCTATGTTAAGTAGTTTGATGTATCCAATTGTATAGAAAATCAGCACATTGTACCCCATAAATGCAGTAATAGACACAGTTATGATCTAATAAAAAAAAAAAAGAAAGATAAGCAAGTTTCTTTCCCTGTGAATACTCTTGGAGCCTCTATCACATTCACATGCTTTATAACTCACCAAGATGGGGACATAATTGTGTTTCTTAAGTTTATTTCACAATAGAATGTCCTTTTTAAAAACTGGAGTTTTGCCTTTACCTTAGGAATATTATGTACTTTCACATATAGTTTTCTTAAATTGAGGTAAGTTTTAAGTAATTGATTACATGAAAAATGTTAGTATAAAACATAATTGAGGAATCTCGTTTTTTCATTTTAAAGATACTTCTCATGTCATTGCCATTATGTAAAAAAATTATGTAATTAAAAGTTTAAAACAGCATTTTCTTTTTTGCTTTCTTTCTTAGGTACCCTTGCTTTTGAAATCAGTTTCTTTGAGAACAAAAACCCACTTAAAGAAAATGAATTACCTCTCTGTCTAGAAAATTATTCATTGTTCGAATTTCTCCAGTATTTCTGTTGATAATAAACATTGGTGAATCCGAAGGTTCCTGTCTTATGATCTTGAAGGCTATTTTTGAGTTCAAGTTATTTGGTTCATCTGCATCAGTAGCATTGAGTCTCATCACCAGTGTATCTAGAAGTCAAGAAATATTGATTGCAAATGGACAATTTATATTTTTGTTAAAATATAATGTGTCACCTTCCAAAGGAGGTGTTAGAATTAGTTGGTTCATATAATGTACCCTTTACTGTCTTCCCTTTCTACTCCTTTAACATGTATGTATGTTAGCTCCTTTCTGTACCTTAGCCTTAATAAAAAGATCACATTTGTGTAGTAATCGAGACTTTACTGTTAATTTGAAAACAAAGGAAATATGTTATTCTGGCTTTCTAATCTTTATTCTAGTATAATTTCTTCTTTTTTGTTTTGTAGGATGCTATGGTGAAACAAAACAATACTAAGACAAGATCAACATTTTCCCAGCTTTAACACTTTCTAGGTATATGCTCTTGGCCTCAGTTTTCACATCTAGAAATGGGGATGATATTAACACCATCCTCATTGAGTTCATGTGATAATCAAATAGCTAATAAAATGACAGAATGTTCCTCCCGAATAATGTGCATTCAAAAAATATTATTATTCTGTTTTAGGTGGCCCTTTGTTAATTACTAGGTAACTTGTAAATTTAAAAGTAATGCTTATTTAGCTACATATGTTGTCCTTATCTTTTTCATTAATCTTATAAGAAGTTCTGATGAAGAACACTGGAGGATGTGAAAAGCTGCCATTGCTCATTGATAAATTAGAATTCTTTCATACTCTTCAATGCCATTAAAACACAAATTTCTTATAGATATTCCAGGGCATTTCTCCTCTCTTCTCTATTTATAGATAAGTGTGTGTGTGTGTGTGTGTGTGTGTGTGTACAAACTATTCATTTTAGCATCACTGAAAAATGTTTTCTCTAGGTAATTAAGTAATCATAGGACATTCATATAATTAAATTCAACACAACTGCTAAAAGGAGTGACAAAATCTACATGTCTTGATATGGAAATATGTTCAAAATATATTTAAATTAAAATTCATGCCATGGATTAGTAGGTAAATAGCATGATCCCATTTATTTCTATGAACATGTTATTTATGTTTGTGTAATTATAGAACGATTGTCTGCTTGCCTCTGGAAAACGGTCCTAGGGAGAGCAAAGAACAGATTCCCATTCCCTTTTACCTTCCATATTACATGAATTTTTAAAGGTTGAAAGTATAGAGTACTTTAATGAATAAAAGTAAAATGTTAAGGACTTTTTGAATTTATAAGAAATCATAGCACTTAAAAGTAACTATGGTAAGTTGAAGTTTTGTGTGAAAATTATTTCTATGAGTGATTTAAAAGTAGTTAACTTTAAAAAAAAAGGCAGTATGAACAAAGGGAGTAGGATTGCCCTTCATTGCAGTCAGGCTGGGGAGCTAAATTCTCACTCCAATCCTCCTGCTGCTACTATGCAAAATGCTTTTGGAATTTCTTGTTAGGAATCTCCTACAGAATTAGCATGTGAGCTACGTGAGAAAATCCTCCTAGCTTTGGAGTTCCTCCTTGGGTGTGACCGAGTGGAGCAGCGTCCATAGATGAAGGGAAAACCTTTCTAATGATGTGTATCTAGACATAATTTAGCCTCTAGTTAGGTACCTGGCTGTTCAGAGTGATCTGGATGCCAATATACTTACTTGCATTGGAATTTTCTTCTACCTGTCCTAGAAATGTAGACATCGAAAACACTGGAGGGTTGTCATTTATATCCATAACCCTGACTTTGAGCTCTAACGTTCTCTCTAAATCTTGTCCCATAGAATTCAGAGCCCGGCAGTAGATCTAGGAGAGAAAAGAGAAAAAATGATAGAGTGAAACACACACACACACACACACACACACGTGTGTGTGTGTATGTGTATATATATATATATATATATACATATATATATATATATATATATTTTTTTTTTTTTTTGACCAGGGCTGGGTTTGAACCCATCACCTCCAGCATACTCCTTTGAGCCACAGGCGCCACCCAAAACACATATATATTTTTGTTGTTGTTGCAGTTTGTCCGGGGCTGGGTTTGAACCCGCCACCCTTGCTATATGGGGCCTGCGCCCTACCCACTGAGCCACAGGTGCTGCCCAAGTGAAATACATATTAACAAGGTAATTTACATAAAGGAAGAACAAAAATACTTCATAGAAGGATGAATACTCTTCGTAGAAGGATGTAATGATTGAGGTAGATCTTGGCAGAGAATTGCAGTAGGTAGAGCTGCGAATTTTCATGGGTTTTTCATGTAAAGAGATTCATATGAAAAAAGCAATAGAATGATGTAAATGTAATGTTTTAAATTAGGAGGAGGGGCTTGGGAGGTTGAGAATATGGTAAGGGGGGGAGCCACCTGGAGGCTTTAAAGAACTGTAGCCTTCTTATGCTAGTAGCGTGGAGGTTTGTACTATGATTATTTATACTTGAAGCACATTTAAGTATAATGTATACTATTTTACATTTGTGGTCCATTTCAGACAAAAACACATTGTGCTTCAAGGAGAGCTCAGAGGCTATCAAGCTGATTTAAAGTTTGCGGGACAGCATTGTGGAAGGGAAGCAGGAATATAGATTTGGAATTGAGGGCTAAGGAATTAAAGTGATCTGAAGTATACGGACGAGCAGCATGAATGAAAACTGCAAGTGTTGATTATTATTTGAAGGGGTTTTGGGGTATGGGTTGATGGGTTTTTAGTAGAAGAGATTATAAGAGGAAAGTAAGATTTCTTTATTTCTTTACACTTATATTTTAAGTTGATTATTGTTGGAAATGGAAGTTGCCAATGGACCAAGCAGAAGAGAGAGAAAAAAATGGGTGGCTGGAATAAATAAGGTTCTTGAAGAAATGGGTAATGGAAATGTCTTGGAATAAGCTGTGGGAAAAAGGTCCTGAAAGAAAATTGATCCTGCTTTTGGCTTTAATGGAGAACATTTCTGAACTGGATGAAGGAGAATTAATCGCAGGAGTTTGTGATGGATTCCCTCAGCATTTTGGGTGAAGTTGGTCACCAGGTTAACTGAAGTGACAGCGAGCTTGAGGGTTTGAAAAGAAAGGATATTTCAGCTTTGTGACAGTTCCTGTAAGGGAAGGCGTGAGAGGAAATTGAGGGTGAATGAATTCTCAAGGTGCATCTGGAGCTGAGGGGAGCTTGAGCAATGTGAATTTATTATAAAATATGTTTGTTCAGAAAAGAGACCCTCAGTAGCTCCAGAATCGTTACTCAGCATTGGAGTTAAAAGGAACCAGCTTTCTTAATTGCATTCAAGAAAAAGAGAAAGTTAAAGAGTAAGATACTTGTCATTCCAAACACTTTCTCTAGTTTGCCAAGGAAGACAGACAAGACGTTAGCATTTTTGCTGGCAAGTAAGTGAAACACTTCTTTCTCTCTGAATCTCCTCTGCATTTGTTTTGGGTCATGGGATGCTCATGAATTAAGAAGCAACCCCAATGCCTACTATTGTGACTCTTGAAATCAAATTAAGTACGATCTAAGATTAAGATTTTTCAAGAATAATTCAGGCTTGAATTTATATATTGGCATGAAGCACACTTACAGTGAAAGAAGGGGTGACCTCCCGATCAACTATGGATGTTATATTAATTTCACCAGTTTTCTGATTAATAATGAAGATTCCGTAAGGTGGTTGATCAATTCCTACTCCAGAGATGCGGTATATAACTTCCTGGTTTGCGGCACAGTCTGAGTGAATCTGCAGAAAGAACACAAGTGAAAATATTCTAGGAAACAAATCAGGAGATCTCTGTTTGGTATGTGACAGCTTCTGGAGAATTGTTGCATGTGATGACCCTGTCATTTGAAAAAGGCTGAAATAGATAATTTGTAATAATGACAGCTATAGTATTTTCCAAGGTGTATGACGTGATTTAAAAATTCAATTTCTATTTCTATCAAGCAAATAACAAGTAAAATATCACTGTACTATGTATAAATCCAGGTAGTTGTTCATTCAACAGTTATAATTTGATCTTCTATTATTTTCAGACTATCAAGCACTGGGGCCAGAGTAGGGAATGCCTTTCCTTCTTAGGGGATTTGCCAATGTTGTTACACAACTTTGTTCTTCAAATTAAAAATTAAAAATCATATAAAGATCCTGAAGAAAGTTTTATGTGGATTTATGTATGTGACAAGAGTTATCTGATTCTGTGTAGTAGCTCCTAAAAAAGAGGAGAACGTATTAGTAGAAAAAAGAAAGGAGAACACTCAAGTAAGTGGATTTAGAAACCTCACCTCTTTCTTTGAAATAAATCATTGTATGCCTGCAAGCAGCTCTTAGTGGGGAGTATCAGTGAGTATTTGTGTACGTGTGTGTATTTCCACATGCGTGTGATCTGTGTGTGTGTTAATCTCTGTGTGAATGTATTTCTCTGTGTGTGCAAAGGAAAATAAGGGAAAAATGAAAGGGAGAAGAGAATATAATCCAGAATTCAATTCTAATAATGTGTGAGGCAAAAGGGGCATATGTTGCAGTAGATCTTCTGAATATTCTAAAAGCTAAATTTATTATTTAAATAATTAGATTTTTTCACCTAGAATTTGGGACATGATTAAAGCAAATTATCACACGTTTTAATTTTATCAGCAAGGTGAGTCAGTGTTTCACTGTTTCTCTGAGTACCTACATTTTCTTATCTTCCAGGAGTTTCAATTTCATCCTCCGAGTGACTAGAGTTCTGTTTTACATAATGACTTCTCAGTGAGGTAGGTTCAGAAAGCATTTAAAAGACAACCTTCACCCTCTCCATTCAGATTTCAATTGTGTGCTGTGGGGGTGACTCTTACTTTGGCGATTGGGTTCCTCTTTGAGTTGTCTTCACCTTCCCGACAGGCTGCAGCAAACTTGATCCACTCACGCTTCTGCCTTCTGATTGAATTCCACTTGACCGTGCCATTCTTAGCGTTATAATCTCTCACCTTGAATGAGTAGAATAAAGTAACAGTATCATACATAACTCAGAGTCCACTGAGATTTTTAGAGGAGGGAGTAATTGTAATGTCAGAAAGCGAGGTTGTTGGGAATTTTGATAATCCATTAATTTTACCACTAAAGTAACTTTCTTTACTTGCAAGAATGAATTTTCTTTGGAAACTATAGTTACTCCCAAACCATTTTGTTTTTTAAAAAATTTGAAAAAAGAAAAAGGATTTGTTATACATTACCTGGACTCGGAATTCACTGTTAACTTCCACTACCACCTACAAAAAATAAGATAATCACAATAATTAAATTTTAATTGAATGCTCTAAAATTCATGGTATCCAATTATTTAAAAATATCAAACAAACACTTTATACTAGAATTATTTCATCATTCTGAATAACCGGTGGATCTTTTTTACCCTTAGGTCCTGATGATCATGCTAGAAAGTTTTGTTTTTACCTTTCAATTTTATTCTTTTTAAAAAATTTTAACCTTTGTTTCCCCTATTTGGGTAAGGTATTGAAAGCTACAACCCAGAGGAAATGAGGTTGTAAACCCAGGCTTTCTTTTCTAAATACCTGAAAAGCTAGAGATACTCAGATTCTATTTAGTGACATTCAGGAATAAATACCAAGATATTCAGCTATAATTTCAGGACCTGACTAGCTACAGACAGAATAAGAAAAACAGTTGGAAATGAAGAAAAGATATAAAGTTTAAAGATATCTAGAAAACTTTGGAATATTTCCTCCTTCATATTCTAATTCTACACACAAGATTTTCTTGTATTCTTGAAAGTTTTCAGATGACAATTTTTTTCATCTGCTCTGAATTATGAGAGTTAAAATTTCTAAAAGAAAACAATCAAATATCCATTAAAAATGAGGTATAGATTTGAAGTCTAATTTGCATTTATTAAATTTCAAATTGCACTTAGCATCAATTAAAGAGGATGTAAATCCTTAGTTTGTATTTCTCCCTAAATAAGAAATTTTCAACTTCTAATTGACGTTTTTCAGAATTGCACAGTACAAAAACCATTATCATAATTAGACTTTATCTGTATCACTGATATAAGAAAATAATAGTTTGCATTTAAAAATAGTAAAAAATAGTTCAACCGCAATCAGTGTAACCTAATTCTTTGTACCCTCAATGAATCCCAAACAGTATAAAAAAGAGTGATAATAGTAATTTTAAAATATAGCAAATTTCTGTTTATAGTTGATTGCAACTTCACCATTAGAGAAAATAGTTTCTAGTTTCTGAGTACATAGTTTTAGAAATTGCCACAATTAATATCTTAAGAAATATGTATTTAAGAAATATGTATTTATGGGTAGTATGAGTAGTGTAAAAAGATTATGTTTTTATTACAGGAATTATATACTCATGATCTCTAGTCAGTATTCATCATTATGATTATCACTGTTATAATTTATTGAATGATGACTAGTACAAGGCAATGTGTTTAGAGAAATCCATGTATTCAATCTTCACAACAAATGTATTCACCACTATTTGAAAGATGAGGAAACTGAAGCTTGAGTTAATACTTATGGCTCAATATAATCCAATACAATGAAGCATCAATTTCTGCTTGAGTTGTGGGGTTTACAGTACATAAAAGACAGCTGATTCCTTCAAGTAAATTACAAAGTAAAGCATCCTACAAAGAATTGACATGACAACTCTGAGAACTCAAAAAATTCTGATTTTAATCTCATCGTAAATTACCCTTCTACATACAACAGTAGCGGTCTGGAGCAAGGAGAAAAAGAAAGAAAAGTCAATGGCCCAAATAGGTCGTTTGGCCAAGTGTCATCTGTAGAGTCCATCATGGGTGCAGAACGGAAAGATGTTAATTCAAACGCACACTTCTGCTACCTGTGTGCTTCAGAGCACTTCTGCTTCTCTCGTTTGTGAGTGTAGGATAGAGAAATGAGCATACTTTGTTGGTCTGCTGGGAGGTCATTTCTTCACAGCTGCATCTTAATCTGTCACTGCACTTCCCTCCCTCAGCGAAGCGTCACTGCCTGCTGTTTGTTTTGGATAACTATGCCAGATGACTAAGAAATCTTTCCAACTTTATGAAGCTGGGTCATTCTTTTTCCCATGAGAGGCAACTCAGGCAGAAGACCAAGTAGGTTTCACCATAGTGTCAGACTCTCAATTGGACTGGCAATTAAAAAACTGCCACGTCTGCTTAAAAATTTGGTCGGTTGACCTCAGCTTATTTTCTTTTGCTCAGCATCTAGAATAAACTCTGAAACAAAATCACTCTTGGACTTGCAAAGGTAAAAACAGTAACATAAAGAGAGCACTTGATAGAGCCAGAAGAACTGCAGTGTATTTATTAATTTCTCCGAGCTCTCATTTTCTCATGTGCGAAATGGCAGGAGTAGATGAAATTATAGACGTGCACAGGTAACTTTCCAGTGCTAACACCAAATCCACGTGTACAGTAGAAGAATGTTGGAGTTTTTCAATCATGGGAATGCCATGATGAGAGTTTAGGTTTTTAAAAATTCTTCTGATGGTTTCTGGGAGAGGTGGGAAGGGGCCGTGATTCCTGGCTGTGAGTAGTTTTGTGAGGCTCTTACTAGAGGTGAGGAGGAAATAAACAGGACTAGAGGCAGTGGGAGCAGACAGGGGAAGATGAGGGAAGGGGGTGCAGCGTGGATAGGATTGGCAGAACAGATGAGACAGTGGAGTCAAGAGAGGAAGGAATCTTAGAGCGTGGCAGGTTTAAACTGTGGGACTGGGAACAGGCGAGCACAGAACGGAGCATCTTACAACACGTTGAGTTTGAGAAGCCAGAGACATGTCCAGGGAAACATGATCAGTGCTTTGAAATACGCATCAGCATTGTGAGCAAAAGTTCAAGCTGGATATGAAGATTTGAGGTGTGTTTGCTCAGGAGGAAAACTGAAATCACGGGAGCATCTGAAATTCCTAAAAGAGAGGTGACAGTGAAGAAACAGACGGTGGCTGAGGATAAAACTGGGGAATGCCTCCATTTATATAACTGGGAACAAGAACAAAAACAAGAAAAAAGGAGAGTAGCGGTGGCCAAAGAAACAGTCGTCAGAGGAAGGGGAAATGGGAAGACAGGTGGGGTGAAAGAGTGTCAGAGGGTATTTTTAAAAGTTGAGAGAGTGGGTCCAGAGGAAATCATGAGGTCTTGCATGACCTTCGAGAGAATATTTTCGGTGAGATATAACAATATTTGCATGACAGGGATTAGAGAATAGGAGGACGAGGATATAAAGATGGCCATTTCTTCAGGAAATTTTTTCATTAAACAGCCCCAGAAAAACAAGGTGGTAGAATTAGATGCAGCATTCAAGGGTATTTTGGGAGGGAGAGGAGACCTGTGGATTTTTGAAAAGAAAGAGCAGTAGGAGATTTTGGTTTAAAGGAAGAAAGATTCAGAAAGAAGATATTTGATTAAGGAGTGATGGAGAGAGAAAGGGAATAGTCAGGAAAAGAAAAGACTTCCAAGGTGGAAGAAGGGAAGAGATGAAGGCTGGAGGTTAACATCAACCAATGAAGGAGGGAAATTTAAGGGCATTGCCCTAAATGACCTTGTTCCTGGACTAAGCAATCAGGGGAGTAGTTTGGATTCAGAAATAAGACTAGGAAGGGTGCAGTGAAGCCTGTGGTGAAGACTCACTTAGAGATGAACACAGGGGTTGTCAGCATGGCCGAGTATATCTCAGCGGTGCATGTGGGTACTGGGGTAAGTTGCTGAACTGTGCCTCAGCTTCCTCATCTGTATATGAGTCTAGCAGCCTCTTTGAATCCTAAAATCCTATGAAAGCAGTAAATAATTCATCTAAAGTACATCCTTGGTGAGTCCTTCCTTGCTCTGTTTTAGGAGCCAGTCCATTTTATTTTTTAAAAGCTATAGGGCACAAAATTGCATGCTAATTTTAATGATTTCCTAATCACAATCAGTTTCAGTGTTTTTTGTACTGAAAAACAGATTTCTTTGAATATTATAAAAATGGACATGAGAATACTAACTTTTATAAAAAATATCTCTTGCATTTAATAATTATGTCTTCCACAGTCATTTGGTAGTTTTTGTTAAGTATTAAATTCAAATGTATTTGTTAACTGTTATATCCATCAGAGGATGAACTTGAAAGAAAACTAAAATATAAGAATTTGCTTCTTTTTAACACCCCCCCCCCCCCGCTTTTGTCTTTCCTTTGTACGGTTCTGACAAAGGGTATTAATCTGGGGTTGACCATACCTCAGTGGATTTCACTGGTCTGTTTATTTGATGTATATATTGAATGAATAGAATGTGGATCCAAGGCTGGCATAAGACTTTTAAAGTCTGAAGCCCTAAAAATATTACAGTAAGCTTTAGATGAAACACAAAGTAAATGTAATACTATCCCATAAAGATATTAGGGAATCCAACATACATGATTATTTCTATGTTTAACACCTTGATAATTTTTTGCAAGGTGTAGGGGAAGAGAAATAAATAAAAAATTTCCTTCTGGGACATCTGCTCATGTTATTAGACATCCATTGTGCACTTCTGCATTGGAGCAAGACAGTCTGAGGACACCGATGGGAATATGCCACAGAATCTGTCTTCAGACAACTTACAGTCAAGTTGTTCCATGAGCACTGGGCAGCCATTGATTTGTGGAGTGACGGCTTCTCATTAGACAAGGGTCAAAGATTGCACTTTATTCTCATAGACCAATTATAATGGCATGGGTTGGCAGCCCATGATATTTACAAAAAATTGATGTGAGTAAGTCTATTAAAGGAATTTGTGTGCCAAGCATAACCAGTGAGGGTGGCATGACCAGCACTCCATGAGGCTCTGTGAGGGTGTTCCCTCAGCTCAGGGAGCAGAGTCACCCTAACTGCAATACCAACCATGGTGGGCTCTGTGCTGATGGGTGAGGACACCGGGATAATCAGCAGGAATGTCTTTGTATGTACATGACATAATACGTACACAAGAGAGCATAAAGAGCCATCTGTCTGCTTGTGTTCTGTTTGGTTGGTAGCAGGTTGTTAGTGTTTCTCTTGCTTTAGACATCAGCGAACAACATTATGGGATCTTTGAGATGTCACGTTCACATAAGTTCATGTATTATGTAATAAAATATATATCAGTTTTTGTGTAATTTAGCCCGAGTGCTGAGAAGTACTCTGAAAATCACCTGCTCATAACCTAAATAGTTTTAGCTAAGTTCAGATTGTGAAGTTAGTTTATCAAGTGGTCAGAGGGATTTTTTTGAAATGAAACATTAAGCCACAGAAAGAGGGGAAGATCTGTTAGTATGATGAACTGAAGAAGTCGCATCATTCATCGAAATAGATTAAAAATCATTTTCTCTGTCCTTTGAATTTGAGCTATAGAAGTTGATCTTAACAGAAAGTGATGTCTTCAGATTTTGATTAGTTTGAATGGACTTAATTGAACCTGCCAAAATTGCAAGTAATATTCAGAAATTATTAGAGCCATAGAAATTCCACGCGCTCTAATTTCCTCAAAATGGTAAAAATGTAATTTTTACCTCTGACACAACTATCCACACAGATTTCTCATATTTAGTGTTTAAGTTACGTTGCTCTCTGGCCTAGAGAAAGTACTTTCTAACTCCTCCCTTCCTTACTCCATAGGCTGATTATAGAGAAGGAAAAAAAGGAAGAAAGAGAAGAAGGAAGAAGGGAAGGAAGGAGGGAGGGAGGGAAGGAAGGAAGGAAATATGTGGAGTGAATGAAATGTACATGGCTTGCCCCATGTAAGATGTAAGCTCTTGTCTGTCCAGGAGGCTTGTCTGGGTAATGGAATGGCCATGAAGCAATCTTGGTAACTATAAGAGCAGCTCCTAAGCTTTATTCTTCCTGATTCAATCCACTCACTGGAACAAGGTCTAAAACCTTCCCCTATATTAAACAGACTACACAATTTGCTTGCAAACAGTTTCCTGGCTCTCAAACAAATTTGCTTAAAAGTTATTACCAGCTTAACTGTCGTAAAGGTTTTAACAATTGCACAAATGTGCTTCCTCATGAATTTTCACTTATTGACTTTGAGCAGAGATGCATATAAAGACTTCATGTGGATTTTTTGCTTGTTTTGGTAAAAGCAAGCTTTTATCAGGAGACTAGCTGAAAGGTAATTGGAAGCATTCGCTATAGTGGTGGTTGTTTTGTGGAGGAAACGAAGTATTTTAAAAGAAAAAACAGATTAGGTAACTCAAAAAAACAATTATCAAATCACCTGGTAAAGTTGGTAGTTAAAATAAATTATGATCTTCCAAACCTTATAAAGTGACATGTTTTACAAAAGAAGTTATGATATCATGTGAAAATGAACCATTATAATTCATTATAGTGTAAGTTCCTTGGGAAATATTTTTCATAAGGCAGATGAGAAACTTGGGATTCCAACATAAACTATGGCAACCTCTCCTGTCCTTCCCCTAAAAACCAATTCACAAACCAACAAAGTAACTATCCAGGCTCAGAAAATAAAATACGAGTGACCAGAAACCTCTCTCAATAAAGAGAAAGTTCAATAAAGACATAAGATTTCCATAAGGATTCAGTTTAATGAAGAATGACTAAGTGGTGGTTACTGAAAGGAATTTTACAAGGTGTACTTAATTAGAAAGAATCATAAAAATCAAAACAGAAAGCACATATCCTAGATTCCATGGAAGTTAGTACATAAGCATGTGAACAAACTAATCAATTGAAACTATAATAATGGATCAAATTTAAATGAAATTTTTATAGATGGCTGGCAGCACACAAATGCTCCTATGTTCAAATTTCATAGGTTCGTGGTGTTCATTGATCCCTGCTACCAACTAAGTGATGGTATCTACCGACCCTAAAGATCCATTAAAAATCCTTGAAATAAGACTCATGTTTGAAGGACAACACGGAACTAAAGCCACTGGCTTTATTGATGCTCATTCTAAATAAATTCACTGATTATGATCCATCCGAATGAATAAACTGAATTCAAACTATCCAACATTCCTTGAATCAAAGATCTGACTTGTTATTACACCAGTCCAACATTCCAGCTCAAAAATTAAGCAAGTAGAAACAAATGTGAACCACAGCACCTCATCCTGCCAAGTGAGAGGGCAGTTGATCTGGCACCTGCTTTCTTTGGAATACATCAAACTTCCTGAGAGAGAAATTGTGATTTTCAAATTTTCACCAAAAGTGAAACAGACGTAATATGTTAGTGTTGCACTTAGTATTATCTGTACAGAGAGAAAACTAATAATATACAGGAGAACAATGATAAAACATTATTACATTTATCTGACCATCAAATGTAGAACTTTCATATCATAGTCATTACTGACATTCCCGTACTAAGAACAAGTACAGTAATAATTATACTTACTCTTTAATTATTGCCATTCCTTCATCTAATATGTCATTTATAAATCTCCTGTACTCCAATTTTTTTTGGAAACTAATAATGTTGTTTTAATGAAAGTGTAGTTACATATTGTGGGGCTTTTGATAGTTGTGGAATGAATTCTAACCACACATAGAATTCATTATTTGCATAGTGAGGCCAGTCACAGAGTGCTATGATTTTAATTTATATGGATACTATCTTTGTGTTTTAAAAATTATAGTGACTCCACCAAAAAAGATACCAAAAGAATGGAAAAATATTTAGGTTAAAAATCAAGACATACCTGTGATATTTAGTTTAAAAGCCCCCCTGCAAAAGAGGATTTGAACAACAAAGTGCTACAAAGTAGTGATGTGAGTTTTCTAAATTCCCTTTTTTCCCAGCATGACTTAGCAAGGTCAAAGTTGTGATAGGATGAGTTGACACGGATGCATTCATGTGATCTTGAGTCTTCAATTAAAGACAGAAACACTATTTAAAAATCGAGTTCATAAAATCACCTCGTCATTAACATAAACCTTTAATGAGTTCAGGTTAGAAATAACACAAAGTACCATTTTTTAAAAAGCTCTTCCTCATTTACAGTTCTGAGGATGATTATGAAGGCTTTTTAACAGAATCCACTTACCAGAAAAAGAAGCAGCGCAGCAACTGTTCTGAAGAAGCTCCAGTCCATTGCTGCTGGGCTCTCTTACATCCAAGACCAAGGAGTTTTGTTTGTTCTTCTCTGTTCCTTTTCTTTCCCCCACTCAGCTGGTGTCTCTGATTAAAATAATTTCGCAGTAGATGTTCTTACATGCAGGCTTTGAGGTGTTTCTGCCTTGCTCCGGGAGCAGGACTGAAGGTACGTATAACCAGTCTTGATCCCCACCCTAAAAACTGGGGCTGGTCTCACCCAAATGCTTGACAAGATCATCATTGCTCCCAGGTAAAAGCTTCGGGACACACCCTTCTTCCAGCTGAAAAGCAAGTCACTGTCAGGCAAGGAAGAGTCTCTCCCTCACGGAGGATTTTCAGTGGTAGGCACTTCCAGCCCCAAACCATGGAGGGTTATATGGTGGAGGCATCTCACCTGTGTTTTATTTGCAGATTGTTTAATTTCTTTCCAAATTCAAAAGGGAAGTGTAATTCCGAGGATTATTCAGTCCGTGTTCGTAGGTCACAGTAGAAAATTATAAACTTTCCATTTCAATAGATGTCAGAAAAGACCCAGTTATTCAGTTATTATTCAGGTCACAGTAGAAAATTATAAACTTTCCATTTCAGCAGATGTTAGCAAAGATTCAGTTCTTTTTAGTTGTTAAAAGAGAGGAAGTTTGCTAAAGTTGGGAGTGAGGGTTTTTTTTAACTATATTAATTCAAACAAGTAAAACTATGATACTTGTTAGAGCCTCTGCATAAACCACAATTCCTTTTAAGTGACCAGACTAAGAACAGGAAATTCTTTTTCTCTCCAAATGAACATTTTCACCCTAATTGTTGTTCTTTCCTTAAGATACTTTAAAAAATGCAATAAAACACAATTTAACTTTTACTGAGCCTGATTAAAATTAAACAATGAGACCCACAAATTAAAATCCTGTTGATAATTTTTAAAATGAGGTTCAGTGGCTGAACTACTAAGGAAACGCAGAAAGCTGCCCTTCAGGTGAGGTGGGTTAGGCAGTGACGATTCCCAAGCACAGAGCCAAGAATCTGTACAGTGAGCCAATTAGGACTTAGGGAACACGCTGAAGAAATGGTTGCCCACACACTCAGATGGGAAACGGAACGCAGCCCTGCGGTTTGTGGAATGATCAGTGACCTTCACCAGGCAGAATTTGAACACACTTGGGATATCGTCTCTCCACCTGGCGGTGTCTGGTATAAACATTCCGAGTGGCAGGAAGCCTGTAGATGCTGGATGTCGTCAGAATTTGAAATAGCAGTTTGAACAGGACACCTATCTGATGAGATATTGATTATGGTCAAAAGGATACTAAACACATTGCTAAAAGGAAGAATATCTCTGAGGATCAGAGGATCTGGAGAATGCTAATTATTCCACCGTCTCTGTGTGGCACAGATTACTCAACAGTGGATTGAAATTGCATGTTATTCATCATATGAAACATAAGAGGGGAGTTGGGCTGCTATATTTACCCACAGCTAACGTTTATTATTGGAACTGGTTGGTATGAATCAATAAAATTGCAGGTGATGGACAGACCAAGTTTCTCCTTTGTCAAGTCAAATAGAACGTGAGTGTCAATCTGTGACTTAGTCTGAGCAATGTGTTAGTGGTAGGATTGTCTGACCACAAATGACAGAGGACTCAGTGGGTATCAGAAACGAAAGAACATATTCTTGCAGCTTCCCAGGGGCAGGTCAATGTTTTACCCACCTCGGATTCTGGGCATGATGCGAGGGTGCGCACAGGCCCTCCCCATCCACTGAGTTGCCCTTCACAAAGCCCAGCCCTGGCTCCACCACTCATTCAATGCCCAGCTCCAATTAGAGGCTCCATAAGGCAGCAACCCCCACAGCAGCTTTCTGCAGAGGTGTTGACTCCAACGTTGCAGAGAAGTGTCTCTCTTGACAATCCTACGACAGCTAGTGACATTATACATAGTAGGACACAGAGTTGATGAATCCCCCCCTCTCCTCCTTTGCTCCTTCCCGGCCTCTTTCTCTTACTCGTGTTATTCATTGTCCTTAGACCAATGCTGTCCAATAGAAGCTTCTGCAGTGTGAAAATGTTCTCTGTCTGTGGTGTCTGATACAGTAGCCACATACTATATGTGGCTCTTGAGAATCTAAAATGTGGTTTTCACTTTATTGAAGTTAATTTAGATATAAATAACCACGTGCAGCTAGTGGCTCCCGCATTAGGCAGTGCACGGGGGTTAGAATACTGCAGTTTCATTGTCTCTCTTCATCTCACTCCAAGCCCTAACTCCCTCTAATCGTCACACACTCACCTCTCTTTCATTCGCCTTTTCCTGTCTGGGTAACTCTACCTTTGTTTCAGTTTCCAATGAGCACCTTTTAATTCCCTTCCCTGTGTGTATTATTATCTCATTTGGTCCATTCTCTTCTCCTCACTCCTTCTGCTCTTTTTCTTAATGCCAACGAGTTAAGATCCCTGAAGATGGCTCGGCGCCTGTGGCTCAATGGGCTAAGGCACCAGCCACGTACACCTGAGCTGGAGGGTTCGAATCCAGACCGGGCCCGCCAAACAACAATGACGGCTGCAACCAAAAAATGGCCGGGCGTTGTGATGGGCGCCTATAGTCCCAGCTGCTTGGTAGGTGGAGGCAAGAGACTTGCTTGAGCCCAGGAATTGGAGGTTGCTGTGAGCTGTGATGCCACGGCACTCTACCCAGGGTGACAGCTTGAGGCTCTGTCTCAAAAAAAAAAAAGATCCCTGAAGATACAGGAAACACAAATCCCTCTTATTTCTGTTTTCCCACTTTTTTCAATCTTTTCTTCCAGCAGCTTCATCTGGAACCTCGTACCAGGCTGTTGCTTTTTCTGCCTGGTCTCGGTGTTTGTTCAATGTGTGTACCTCTGCGTACATGCCAAAAGTTATCTTTCCATAGGCATTTTATAAAACTGGAGGTATTTTTTCTGTCTGGAATTACCCTGGTGAGAAGACAAAGTTTCCCAGAGAGATCCAAGTTCTCCAGAGAAGGGGATTTTCCTCCTTTCCATAAGGCATTGTAAACTCCAGAATGTCATCCCAAATGTTTGCATTTTTATACTTGTTCAGAGCTTGGAATAAAGTAATATCTCCTTGAAAGATAAAATATCAGCATCGTTAAGGGATCAACTTTGTTTTCCTGGAATTTCTAACCCTAATAATAGTAACTGACTGTGTTAGCCATCCCTGTTTACACGGAGTCCACAGCATGAACTCATCTTTGGGGTTCAAGTGATGTTTTGATACCTGTGTATGATGTCTAAACCAGGGTACTGGGGATGTCTACTACTTCAAACATTTATCTCTTATTTATGTTGCAAACATTACACTTCCTCTCTTCTAGTTATTTTGAAATATACAAAAAGTTATCGTTAACTATGCTTTTTATGTTATGTGTGAACCTCTGGTTTTATATATGTGCATCTAACCCTAATCAGCTCTACAAATTGTTTAAAACTGGGTCAAGGATAAAAACTAAGCTGAAAAATGAAGAAGAAATTGAAGCAGATATGTCAAGAATAATACAAACAAAAATTTCTGTATTTGCCTCCTATTGTATTCATGTTGCTACGACATGAATTGGTTTCATATCTTGTTCACGTTATTTAAGATTAGACTGTTCCTCAGGGAGTCACACACATAAACAAGTCTGAGGGATAGGGGCTACTTTAGATTAGAAGAAACTTTTTATTTATTTATTTATTTTTTTTGCAGTTTTTGGCCAGGGCCAGGTTTGAACCTGCCACCTCTGCAATATGGGGCCGGTGCCCTACTCCTTTGAGCCACAGGCACTGCCCCAAAGAGACTTTTCTTTTCATATATAACAAAAGT
The DNA here is from genome assembly GCA_963574655.1 of Perodicticus potto. Classification (NCBI taxonomy): domain Eukaryota; kingdom Metazoa; phylum Chordata; class Mammalia; order Primates; family Lorisidae; genus Perodicticus; species Perodicticus potto. Next base: position 23,055 of record CAUYRH010036679.1, on the reverse strand, counting down.
CTGATGCTTAACCCAGTTCCTGGCTTGAACAAAACAGCTTAGAAGTAACTTTGGGGATATTCGGAGAAATTTAAATACAAACTATAAGGGAATTATATATTTTACCAAGTTACGTAGTATCATGTGTTTATGTTTACAAATTTGTGTTTAATTATGTAGAAGTGAAATCTCATGATGACGAATGTACTTTGTTTCAGCAATAAAACAAAATAAATATGGCAAAATATTAAAAATTATTAAATCTAAATGATAATACATGGCATTCTCTCTTTTTTGTATATATTAGAAAATTTTTATAATGAAAGTAAAACTAATGAACTAAAGTAGGGGTTGGCAAATTATGGCCATGGACCAAATTGGGCCCAGCGAGTTATTTATTTATTTATTTTGCAGGTTTTCTTGGCTGGGGCTGGGTTTGAACCCACCACCTGTGGCATATGGGGCCATCGCCCTACTCCTTTGAGCCACAGGCACTGCCCACAAGTTATCTTTTTTAAATTGCACACAGCCACACTCATTTTCTTCTTTATTATCCGTGGCTCCTTCCACTCTACAACAGCAGAGCTAGGAATTTATGCCAGAGACTATGTGTCCTGGAAAGCCTAAAATAATTACTTCTTTGGCCCTTTACAGGAAAAGTTTGCTAATACCTGGACTAGATGAACAGATGATAGTTTGTAGTACAAAATATGATCCATTAGTTAATTAGTTAATTTTAGGAGAATCCACAAAATTGATCTAAACAGTGAGAAAAAAATCAAGATGACTACAAATAAGTAGTATGATTAAAGGAATTAATCACTGAAAAAAGATAATGTTTTTATAAGAATTATATTTTTCCTTTTATATTTTCAGAAAGACTTTTTTAAATTGATTAGAATAATCTACAGCCTAACTTGTTTTCTTTTCTTTTAAACCAGATCTATGGAAAACCTTAATGTTCTTTTTTTCTAGTTAATTCTAGAGTGAGAATTCAGCAGCATCACAACTTTATGTATTTTCTCTATGTAGAAAGATTATTTATGGATAGGGAAAGCTCCCAAATGATTTTGAGAACCCTGGACTCTCATATTGAACTATCTTATAATGAAATAAGAGTAGCAAATGAGACTAAGCTATTATTTCTTGTGCTTTAAAAAATTGTTTAAATAATAATTCTAGCTGAACCTCCAGTGTGTGTCCATCGCAGTGCTAGGCACTGTGTGCAGAATAATTTTGAGCTCTGCACTTAAGAAGGTTGCATTGTAGGTACAAACATCACGAAACAGAAGTATGACTCCTCCCATCTGGAAGACTGTCCCAGGCACCCTCCCGGGTACAAGCTACTCCACTATGTAGTGTTTGTACTTCACGTGCAAACAGAGTCCATTGTTTTACTTATGATAAATTATCATCAGTTTGGTTCTATAACATGTATTTTTTACATGTTACTGGGGTTATGAAGATGGATACAATAGGGTCCTTGACCTCAAGTGGCTCCAGAATAGCCAGAATGTGTAAAACAGCAGATTATTTTTCCCCAAGTTACTGAATAGAAGCATGCATAAGATGATTTGGAGACTCTGAGCCCAGTTTTGTTGGAGGTGACAGCAGAGAAATTTTGTACTGTTAAAGGCTACACATTGGTGACATGATAGAGTTGATTGCTAAAATTCTTTTTCTTTTCTTTCTTTCTTTCTCTCTCTCTCTCTTTCTCTCTTTGTAGCTTAACCTAAATCCTTCATTTCATACTTTAAATGTAATATTTTTTCACCTCAGCTTTGCCTTTCGGTCTTCATTTCTCTTGTCGATCCTCTCTGGGTCGCCGCCACCTGGCATCGCTGTGCAGACTTCAGAATGTACCTTTTAGGAAGAGACTTTTCATAGATAACAAATGCAAAGTCTGATGCTCAACCCGATTCCTGGCTTGAACAAAACAGCTATAGAAGTAATTTCGGGGATATCTATAGACATTTAAATACAAACTGTTAGGGAATTATATATTTCGTGTATATATATAAAACTCTTCCTGTCCACCTATTTTGTATTCATTTATTTTGTATTGTATTCTGAAGCTTTGCATTCCTACGTCATGCCTCTTCTCCTTATTACCCCTCAGACCAAAATATCTTTGTATTGTAACCCCTTAGCTGAAAATTCCTATCTCCAGGTTATTTACTGTACCTGGTGTAAACAAAATTCCATCACCCTTCACAGTCTTCAGAATTTCTACCATTGCCCTTCATTTCTGATGATCCTTCTTGGATCTGGTGGTGATGGTACCAGTATGGTTCAAGGTAGCAATGGTGGTCGATGTTTGTCCAGAATACTTTCCATTCAGGGGTATGTGGATATAGTGCAGGAGCAGGTGCACAGTTATTTTTAGAGACTGTTTTCACTGTAGCTCTAAAAATTCAATTCCACCAACATTTCTTAAGGCCTGCTAAGGACTGTCCTAGTTGCCAGGAGAAATTAACAAATAGGTAATAGAAGTCCCTCACTTTAAGAAGGCTGTAGTCTTGCCTAGATCTCAAAAGAGTGATGAGCTGTGTCTCTTTTATAAGGCACAGTGACATACGGCTATAGGAAAGACCGAAGGGGTCTTATGAGCACCTGCAACAGGGGAATAATTTTCCCATTAGAGGGACTGGAGAGCACTTTATGGAAGAAGTAGATTGTGGCTTTTTTGGGACTATATTTGCAACAGATAAAGACATGGATGGGAAAGGCAGAAAGGAATATATATTTTTTCTGGCAACTAGTGCAAACCCCAGAGGAGTCATGTTGGACCTGAGTATATCACCTGTGAGAGGCTGCGGGGATGATGAGTGGGGAGAGTAAAGGGGGAAGGAATCTGAAGGGCTCGGAAGGCCCTGCTGAGAAACCTCCAGGATGCTGCACAGCGGAGAACCACGGGGGGCTTTTGAGCAAGGCAATGACTTCCCCGAAGTTGTGCTTTAGGAAGTTCATCCTGGGACCTCTGTAACAAATGGATAGGCAACACACGTTAGAAGGAGAAAGCTGAATTCGAAGGCTACCGTCATAGCTTAGGTGAGGAACCTGATGTGTGGCTGGGGCGGGACTGGGAAGAGAGACAGAAGCGTGAGGAAGTTAAAACGCAGTAGCCGATGGCACGTTCAAAGGAGGTGGAGGAGGAGGGGACAGAGGTTCTGGGCAAACACTTGCCTTCTTTTGAAATTAAATGCAAGAGGAAGATTTGGATTCTATTAAAAACGAATCAGAAATCTAAGATTTTCATGGAAAGACGAATCAGTTTTTAACATTAAGTTTGTGTTTAATTTTTCTCCTTTTTTAATTAAAAAATTGAAAACTTTATTCAGATTTACAATATATTAACTTTTTTGCCACATTAGCTCTCTTTCTATGTACATACTTTTTTTATTTTTTTATTTTTTTTGCTGAATGATGTGAAGGTAAGTTGCAGCTACCATGTTACTTCATTTCTACAGTTTGTGTCTCCTAATGAAAAAGACTTCTGCTACGTAATCTAGTTTGTGTCTTGATGGAAAAAGTATCAGAAGGAATAGGATGCTAATGAGCTGTGACACACTTAATGACAAAGAGTACGTGAGTCTCTTATGTTCCCCCAAAGGATGGAGGTGCTAAAGAGTAAGCTCTTTTTTTTTCTTTTATATTAAATCATAGCTGTGTACATTAGTGCAATCAAGGGGTACAATGTGCTGGCTTCATATACAATTTGAAATATTTTCATCCAACTGTTCGACATAACCTTCATGGGATTTTCTTGGTTATTGTATGAAAACATTTGTATTCTGCATTTAGTAAGTTTCATCTGTACCCTTCTAAGATGCACCGTAAGTGTGATCCCACCAATTACTCTCCCTCCACCCATCTTCCCCCCTCCCCTCCCCTCCCTTGCCCCTTTCCCTATATTCTTGTGCTATAGTTGGGTTATAGCCTTCATATGAAAGCTATAAATTAGCTTCATAGTAGGGCTGAATACATTAGATACTTTTTCTTCCATTCTTGAGATACTTTGCTAAGAAGAATATTTTCCAGCTCTATCCATGTAAACATGAAAGAGGTAAATTCTCCATCTTTCTTTAAGGCTGCATAGTATTCCATAGTATACATGTACCACAATCTATTAAACCATTTGTAGATCAATGGGCACTTGGGCTTGGAAGAAGTCGTAAGCTCTTTAGAGAAGATTGCCAGCTAAAAAAATATAGAACAAAAATAATAGAACATAGAAAGTTTCAATATTGCACCCAGCAAAATAAATAACTGATTCAGACAAAAACCATCAATGGATATTAATACTACTGAGTGAGAATTTGTTAGGAATCCACAAGTATATGGTCTCAAAGTATCACACCATCTTACCAATTGGTAAAACTTAATATTCTAAATATTGAAACAAATTGACATGTACCTCCTTTCACGCTGCAATGAAAACTACACAATGTCACACTTAGAGTAGTTTTGCCCAAAATGTTTAACTTAAACCTTAAAATGAGGAAAAAATCTGAAAAATCTCAATTTTAGAAAATTCTATCTTAAAAATGGACTGAATCCTTAAAAAGTGTAATTGTTATAACACATAATCTATAGTAGGGGACTATACTAGATTAAAGGAAATTAAAAAGACATTATAAGTAAGCAATGCGCAATCCTTAATTGGATCATAGACCACCCAGTAGCAATAAAGGGCATTAAAATAATAAGGATAATAAAAAAATTATTTGGGGCATTTGAGACTCGACTCTAGAAAAGACCATGTTTTTAATGTTAATTTCTCTAAATATTTTTAGTGTCAATGTATAAAATGCATTATCAATTATTGATAAAATAATATTTAATTGAGACAAAAAATTTAAATAAAGGTACATAGTTTGCAATCTATGGTGAAAATGTAATTGTCATGACTTTTTTTTTTTTGACTTTTTTTTTTTACCAAAAAAATTAAATCATGACTGTTTTTGCATCAAAGAAAATAGGATTATATGCTCAAAGGAAAGATGCAGGGGAAGTAGGATGAAGAAAATTTATATCTCTAGTCAGATAATAAAAATATAATTCTGAAAACAAATTAGACAAAGACAACAAAAACAAAGAGCAACATAGCAACAAAAATCCAAGTGGAGTAATCACACTCATTAATATAATTGCTAAAGTTTGAAATAATATATTGACCTATGAATTTGGGGAGCACATTAAAATAATAAGCCATAACTGTGATTTTCTCTAGAAATGCCAGGTGATTCCATGTCAAAGAAATCTATGTAGTAATTAACCACCATAGCAACACAAAAAATAACTTACAGGTGTTTTAAAAAGCTTGATGTAATTTATTTTATGCTTTAAAAAAAAAATGAGACAGTGTCTTACTTTGTCACTCTCAGTAGAGTAATGTGGCATCAAAGCTCACAGCAACCTCAAACTCTTGGGCTCAGGCGATCCTCTGGAGTCAGCCTCCCAGGTAGCTGGGCTACAGGCATCTGCCACAACACCTGGCTATTTTTAGAGACAGGGTCTCACTCTGGCTCAGGCTGGTCTTGAATTCCTGAGCTTAGGCGATCCACCTGCTAGGATTACGGGCATGAGCCACCGCACCCAGCCCTCATTTTATGTTTTTTTAAATAAGAGAGCAAAACATAAAGAAATGGCATGGTTACGAGCTTAATAAAAATGATTCACCATACAAAAGGTTACCATTATGACTAGTGTCAAAATGGTAAATACACTGAAATCAGGGAACAATCCCACTTTTATATTATTTAATATTTTCTGGAAGTACTAGCCAAATTAAACCAATGGAAAGTAATTAAAATTATGATTATTCCCAGCTCATAAATTTTTCTATATGGGAATTCCAAGAGAATCAATTAAAAATTATTGCAAAACACATGAAAATTTATTAAGGGGGCTGAGTTCAAAATTAATAAATGAAATTTAATAATATAAGTAATCATCAGTTAGAGAATATCATGAGAGAGATATGTCCCACAGTAGATCTTTCACTTAAAATGGCAAAAATGGTTAATAGAAGAAAAGATACTCACTCTCAGTCAAAATTAGATATATAAATAACAACAATAATAATAACAAAGCAAGTAAAAAAGTGTTTTACTAATCAGATTGGCATTATATAACAAAAAAGTGAGATAATACTTAAAGTGAGGAAGAAGTGGGGAAATAGGAAATCATCTCTTTGACCAAAAGTGGTAGTGTAAGTCAATTTAATGTTTTGGGGCAGCAAATTGACAACAGCTAACCAAAGTTTAAATATAAATACACTTTGGTGAAATAATTTCTAGTCTCTGAATTTAGCCCTAGATACATTGGTTGTAATAAGGAAAAACTGGAAACAACCCCAATGTTTATTAGAATAAAATTTATTCAGTAAACTAGAGTACATTTGTAGAGTGGAATAAAAAAAAATGAAACAGATCTCTATTGATTTGAAAAGATGTACAGGTTACCATAGGATAAAATCCGGGATGTAGGATAATGTGCAAACATGAGCACTTTCAAATAAAAATAAAAAATACGTTGTACATATGTGAACACAAACAGCATATTTTTATAAAATATGGTCTGCATCCATTCCGGCCAGGCTTCGATCTGTTTACTATACCAGTGGTTGAAAAAGTATTTCAAAGAGCAAATCTGAGTGTACCAATCTCTTTAGAGAGTTTTCAATGACTTGTAGAATAAAGAGGCATGAAATCCTTTATCTGGACTGCAATGGGTATACTTTGTCTAGAATTATTTACAAAAATCTGTTTACCAAAGAGGGAATGGTATGTTTAGTTTTGTATCCTTCTGATCCATGCCTACAGTCTAACATTAGCAGCCCTTTATTTTATAATAAAAAGTGAAAATATTTTGGAGGCAAAATTGTAAGAGGGACTTTACCCAACAAATGTAATCAGTGTAACCTGGTTTCTTGTATCCTAAATGATTCCCCAACAATTCAAAAAAAAAAGTGAAAATATTTTATGCTGCATCATTGACCTTGTGGAATGGCGTGTGTGTGTTTGGGGCCGGGGCAGCAACTAGGTGAGATGCTGTTAAGTGTCTATCTGGAGGCAGAGAGGTAGATTAAGGATTATCTATATGAAAGTTGTCAACTTAAAGGTGTTAATGAAATTGCAGAAAGTGGAGAAAACCACTGGGGAGAGCACAAAGAGAAAGACAGGAAGACATCTGAAGAGCAGACAGGCTTGTTTACGTTTGCTTTAGTAAAGGGAAGGAGAGTCAGCAAAGGGGACAGAAAAGATGCTTCAAAGAAGTGGAGGAACCAGTTCAGTCCAGTGTAATTTAAATCAAAGGGAGAGCTTGAAGATAAAAAGTTTCCAGAAGAGTCCTGAAGATACAAGAGAGATGAGAAGAGCACTAACATTCTCCTATCTTTTTCCAGCTCTCTGACTGTTGTTTTCCTGTCTTTTTTGCCAGCATGTTCTTGGTGAAACTCGGTTCAGTGTCCCTCCTTCTTCCGGAAGAGAGCTCATGCAGTAATAACGTACATAGATAGGTCTATCGAGTCTGGGCCTTTTTTCGGAACTTCAGACCTATACATCTAAATGCTTATTTGACATTTCTCCTGGAAGTTTTAAACACAATTCAAAATCAATGAGTTGAAAACTCATCTTCTTGCCTTTCCCATGGTTCACTTCCCAGGGAATAAGACCACGATTTATGTAGTTGGGCCAGGCCAGAAGCCCAAGTGATATTATCAACACCTTTTTCTTCTTACCCCTCCATTTCCAATCGATGGTCAAAATCTATTTATTTTACATCCAAAATATCTCTCAAGTTCATTCACTTTTTTCCAACTTGACTGCCACCATCTTAGCCAACCGATTCTCAGTCCTCTCCAGGATTGCTGTTGTAACTTCCCAGCAGGTCCGCATCCATTCTGGCCAGGCTCCGATCTGCTTAGTATAGTAGTGGCTGAGCAAGTATTTCAAAGAGCAACTCTGAATGTATCAATCTCTCTAGAGAACTTTCAGTGACTTTTAGAATAAAGAGGAACAGAAGTCCTTCGTCTGGACTGCAATGTCCTAAAATTGTTTCACACTTGCCTCCTCCCCAGAGTCACCTTGTGCCACATCTGTCCATAAGGAGCTCTCGGGGCCCTTGTCTATCTCCTCCTTTTCAGTAATCACTGTTGCAGGTTTGCAAGTATTTGTGTGATTGTTACTCAATCTTCACTACTAGACTGTTATGTCCATGAACGTAGGAATATGTCATTTTGATCAAAACTGTATTCTTAGAACCTTGCATATGATATTTGTTCAGTAAATATTTTTGAATTAAATGGATAAATGAACAAAAGCAAAGAGAAGTTTCAAGACCAAAGGGTGTGTGTTTTAAATGAGAGATCTTAGAGGGTGACAGTAAATAGTAAAGAAGCCAACAAATTTGAAAAGGGTTGATTTTTAGAGAATTCCAGAAGCACCTGGAATTACATGAAGGTGAGTATTGGTAAGAATATCCAAACAGATAGATTTGGAGTTTGTTTTAAAAAGGGAAGGAAGTTAGCCGGGCATTGTGGTGGGAACCTATAGTCCCAGCTACTCGGGAGGCTGAGGCAAGAGAATTGCTTATGCCCAAGAGCTGGAGGTTGCTGTGAGCTGTGACACCATGTACTCTACCAAGGGTGATAAAGTGAGACTCAGTCTCTAAAAATAAATAAATAAAAATAAAAAGGGAAGGAAGTGAGGAATAGATGTCCTATGGGATTAATTCCAAAGAAATGCAGGGTGTAAAGGTCTGGGGTCTCAATGAGAACATATGTATTAAAGTAAAAGAATGAGATTTCTGGAAGGACAGAGGATTGTGGTCCTAAAACTTTGATTTTGGAGTTTAAATGCTTAGAAGGGGAGTGAGGTTTAGGTGTGGCCACGGAAACTGGCGTATATGATGGGGAGAGTTGTCCTCTGGAGCTTGTGTACCTGCTCCCTGAGAACTGAAAAGGGCCTTAAAGTCAGGGAGATCCCTCCTTCCTGTGCTTCCTTAGTGGTACCCGAGACCCAGCATCTGTGCATACATATTTTAACTTAAATTGAAGGCCCTATTTTTCAAAAATTCTCTGGCCTTAGGTCTTACAGCATCTCTCTAGATTCTGTCTCACAGTCACTACTGTATAAATTCTACTTTGTTACGACTTCTTGGGTGAATAATTAGTATTTGCTAATGCATCTATCTCTTTACCCCTTTATCCCAAGCAGTGGGATCAAGGAATGATATACATGGCGTGAGAGCATATGGTATGGTTTCTGCTACTGAGGACTTTAAGAATTAAATTGCATTTGTAGTCAATGAGCAGCAAATATACTTTTGCAATTAAGACAAAAGTAACAACAAAAAATCTGGGAGCAGATTTTTAAAGCACCTTTCTGGTTCTAGGGAGGGTTTTTCAACTGGAGCAACTGCAGGCATCATCAAAATTCCACGGCATCATCACCGGAGGACTCTGAAATGCTGATGACTAACCCCTGGAAATGCACACACAAGCAGTCAGACTCGTATGCCGTGAGTCACAGAAGCGTGGACAGAGAGTCGGGGAGAACACCCTGGATAATCTGCATATGTTCAGAGATAGTGATTGAGAAGTATAATAACAACGCCCAGTTCTATCAGGACTCTTGTGCCAATGGCATATCATCAACTCTAACGCGAACTAATCGCATCAAGAACCAACTGCGGAATCTTAATAAAAATCTTTTACCTTTGAAAATATCTACTTCCATCCACAGGTATTAAATTTGATGGCAATAAATGCTGTGCATAACGGAGTATATAGAAAATTATTTCTCAAAGTGTGCTTAACATGTGGCTTCCTGGGCTCTATTTTGTACTGTTAAGTCCATGTTTCTAGTAAGCGGGGCCCAGGAAACTATATTTTTAGTAAGTGCACAAAGTGAATTGGATGTACCTTAAAGTTTGAGAACTTCAGATGTAGAAACTTGGCTAATAACATTGTATACTTGAAGCTGTCCCGGTGCATGTATTATAGTAAATAGTAATTTACTATTTTCTGTACAAATGAGTAGAGACACTGATTCTGGGAGTATTCTATCATTTAAGCTGCTATCACCAGTTCATGACATTCTCAGCAATGGGAAGCAATCTGAATGTCGCTGTTAATTAGAGGAAATTTCCTGACAAAGAGGGAAAGAAGACAAGCTAAGCTTTGGAGTTAGACAAAATCAAGATCAAATCCTGGGTCTTCCACTGTGTGACTGCGGCCAAATCGCTTAATGTCCATGATTCTTTGGTATCTTCATTTGAAAAATGGACACATTATATTGAATAGTCAAGCAAGGGTTTATAGGAATTAAAGGAGGGGAATAAAAAATCCTTATGTTGGTATACTTCACGTGGTTCAATCAGGATGAAACTACCAGAGATGTGGTTATGAAAGGTCTTACAGTCGATGGCGTCATCTGGGCTTGATAGCACAGTGTGAGCAGTTGTAGTAGTATTGTATTAGTTTTCCAAATCCCCCAACATTGCCCTGTGGCCTTTATTTTCTTAGATATATCTGAAGGGTTTTCTGCTCTCTTCTTGAACAATCTCAGCCCCATTTACCCCAAACCCCGCCATCTAGGAATCCTGAAGAGGATAGGGACATTGCTTTGGGAACAGGAGGGAGGAAAGGCAGTGTTAATCTTGCAAGAAGGGTTGCCAGTGACAACCTGAGCCCTCCCAGTGGAAGCTGCTTGGGAGTCAGAGTTACACTCACTGAAGCAGCAGGCATCAGGCACTATTTACTGAGCACACACTGTGCTGGGATTTGAGGGTGTGAATATAAGTGAGGTGTGCGGGCTAACCAGCAAAGTCTAGTGGGGGAGTATGTGTATGTAAAAATGAAGGAGAATATTATGTGACAACTTCTGCAATAGAAGGTTGCGCAGATTTCTGTGGGAGAAAACACTAACTTGTTTAAAGAGAGAGAGGAGCCTTCGTAGAGGAGCTAACATTTGAGATGGCTCTTAATGAGGTGGGGAGGATGTCTGTGCCAAAACCTGGGGGGTTGAAAAACACAGGACTTGGCTAGTGACTGTTCTTGCTGGTAGCTTTGCTGTAACTAGCCCAACCCTATTTTATTCCAATAGGAGACACAGGTGACCTTCCTTCTCCAGCTGTGGAGTGGGTTGCAAAGGGCCTCACAGGGCTGGCATGTCGTGTGGGTTGGCATTGTCTTCTTTCTACCATTTCCTCACCGGGACACACCCTGCAGGTGGCTTTGCAATCGGGTCTGGGTTGCTCACAGCAGCCCACACTGGAATGACTTCTCTGAAGGCCAGATGCTACTCCCCGGATGCTTGGTTACCAGTAGGTTTATGTTACACATTTGAAGCATCTTAGGATACTCTGTGATCAGGCGTTTTCTCCTCAGCACAAGTTGAAAATGACAGTCCTGATGAGAAAGCTTCATATCCATTTAATTTAGACAACCAGAACCACAAGCAACACTTTTAAATGCTAGGCATTCCTCCCCAAACATTTGCTTAACGATTTATTCTTGTTGCTTATCTATTAAGCACCTTTTTCCAGAGGATGTTCTCAGCGCGTGTGTGTCACCGTGTGTGTGCAGGATAGTTCGTGTGTGTCTCCGTGTGTGTGCAGGATAGTTCTTGTGTGTCACCATGTGTGTGCAGGACAGTTCGTGTGTGTCACCGTGTGTGTGCAGGGTAGTTTGTGTGTGTCACCGTGTGTGTGCAGGATAGTTCTTGTGTGTCACCATGTGTGTGCAGGACAGTTCGTGTGTGTCTCCGTGTGTGTGCAGGATAGTTCGTGTGTGTCACCGTGTGTGTGCAGGATAGTTCGTGTGTCACCGTGTGTGTGCAGGATAGTTCGTGTGTGTCACCGTGTGTGTGCAGGTAGTTCGTGTGTGTCACTGTGTGTGTGCAGGTAGTTCGTGTGTGTCACCGTGTGTGTGCAGGATAGTTCGTGTGTGTCACCGTGTGCAGGTAGTTCGTGTGTGTCTCCGTGTGTGTGCAGGTTAGTTGGTGTGTGTGACCGTGTGTTTGCAGGATAGTTGTTGTGTGTCACCGTGTTTGTGCAGGATAGTTCGTGTGTGTCACTGTGTGTGTGCAGGATAGTTCGTGTGTGTCCCCGTGTGTGTGCAGGTAGTTTGTGTGTGTCACCGTGTGCAGGTAGTTCATCTGTGTCACCGTGCGTGTGAAGGATAGTTCGTGTGTGTCACCGTGTGTGGGCAGGTAGTTCGTGTGTGTCACCGTGCATGTGCAGGTAGTTCGTGTGTGTCACCGTGCGTGTGCAGGTAGTTCGTGTGTGTCACCGTGTGCAGGTAGTTCGTCTGTGTCACCGTGTGTGTGCAGGTAGTTCGTGTGTGTCACCGTGTGCAGGTAGTTCATTTGTGTCACCGTGTGTGTGCAGGTAGTTCGTGTGTGTTACTGTGTGTGTGCAGGATAGTTTGTGTGTGTCACCGTGTGTGTGCAGGTAGTTTGTGTGTGTCACCGTGTGTGTGCAGGATAGTTCATGTGTGTCACCGTGCGTGTGCAGGTAGTTCGTGTGTGTCACCGTGTGTGTGCAGGATAGTTCGTGTGTGTCACCGTGCGTGGGCAGGTAGTTCATGTGTGTCACCATGTGTGTGCAGGATAGTTCGTGTGTGTCACCGTGCGTGTGCAGGTAGTTCGTGTGTGTCACCGTGTGTGTGCAGGTAGTTCGTGTGTGTCACCGTGTGCAGGTAGTTCGTGTGTGTCACCGTGTGTGTGCAGGTAGTTTGTGTGTGTCACCGTGTGTGTGCAGGTAGTTCGTGTGTGTCACCGTGTGCAAGTAGTTCGTGTGTGTCACTGTGTGCAGGTAGTTTGTGTGTGTCACTGTGTGTATGCAGGTAGTTCGTGTGTGTTTCCGTGTGTGTGCAGGATAGTTCGTGTGTGTCACCGTGTGTGTTACAGTGTGTGCACAGGATAGTTCGTGTGTGTCACCGTGTGTGGGCAGGTAGTTCGTGTGTGTCACTGTGTGCAGGTAGTTTGTGTGTGTCACCATGTGTGTGCAGGTAGTTCGTGTGTGTCTCCGTGTGTGTGCAGGTAGTTCGTGTGTGTCACAGTGTGTGCACAGGATAGTTTGTGTGTGACTCTGTGTGTGGGCAGGTAGTTCGTGTGTGTCGCCGTGTGCAGGTAGTTCGTCTGTGTCACTGTGTGTGTGCAGGTAGTTCGTGTGTGTCACCGTGTGCAGGGAGTTCGTGTGTGTCACCGTGTGTGTGCAGATAGTTCGTGTGTGTCACCGTGTGCAGGTAGTTTGTGTGTGTCACCGTGTGTGTGCAGGTAGTTCGTGTGTGTCACCGTGTGTGTGCAGGTAGTTCGTGTGTGTCACCGTGTGTGTGCAAGTAGTTCGTGTGTGTCACCGTGTGCAGGTAGTTCATCTGTGTCACCGTGTGTGTGCAGGTAGTTCGTGTGTGTCACCGTGTGTGTGCAGGATAGTTCGTGTGTGTCACCGTGTGTGTGCAGGTAGTTCGTGTGTGTCACCGTGTGTGTGCAGGTAGTTCGTGTGTGTCACCGTGTGTATGCAGGTAGTTCGTGTGTGTCACCGTGTGTGTGCAGGTAGTTCGTGTGTGTCACCGTGTGCAGGTAGTTCGTCTGTGTCACCGTGTGTGTACAGGTAGTTTGTGTGTGTCACTGTGTGTGTGCAGGGTAGTTCATATCTGTTGCTGCAAACTCCTCATAACACGTTCAACACTGAAGAGTCTCCTTCTCTGGTTGCTTTTTGGTTTATTGTTAAGATTTTTGGATTTTGAAAAATGTCTTATTGGGCCAGATATCCCATTTTGACATATCCACATTGTTCTCCACAATACTAGAAATAGAAGCTTTTGGGCATTGGATGAGGCCCTGCCCATTAGACCTCTGCTCAAGCCAGGGTTCTCTCAAGCCAGGATCCTTGGTAGGAAGCAGTTTGGCCTTCATGAGTTACTTCCTCTTTAAAGAGAGCATTTCCCAAAGGTCATCATTGTTGTGACGCAGGTGGTACAAATAGGGCCACAACCCCGTGGGAGAATGTGGTCTCAGTGCCAGCTGGATTGTACCTGTTCCTCAAAACGCCCTCTTCTCCCCCCATACTAGATCCAACCAACACTCACTTGGTGAAAGAATTCCTGTCAATTATTTAAACAGAGAAAAGATGGTAGCTGTAGAATAATTTAACAAAGTGATAGATAATAAATTTATAGAGACCTGTCAGGGAAATTTAGTCATTTATTTATTTATGTAATAAGCATGGATCGAATTCTTATTATGTTTCAGATGCTATGCTGAGTGTTGGAAGTCTCGGATACCCATACAGAGGCCACAATCTAGAGATCTTGATGCCTTTGTGGAGAAAATGAAAGCTTATTTTGTATTTCATATGTACATTATTTAGTTTTCTCGAGTCAGAGGAGCCCAACTCCTAAGCTAGGAACTCGGAGGGGTGAAATTTATTGCAAAGAGCTCCTAAAATCTTGTATTACCTCATCATTTTCAATAGACTAAATGATACATCCACATTTATATATCTTCCATTCATTATTTCAAGTAAACAGTTACATGCGTCCATATTCTTACACACAATTTTCAGATATTTATAAAAATTATCCCATTTCTAAAATATTAAAAAATCAAGAGAATATAAATTAAGTCAATTGTAATTTTGGTCATTGTCCTTAATAGTTATTAACAGTAATATTATAATCCAGCAAAAAGCTTTTATGTAAATATAAACTACATAATAATTTAAAAGGAGAATTTCATGGTCTAAAAGTATAAACCACTAGAGAACCAGGGACTGTTTTAAATTCTAAAATAAATGAGCCTAACATACAGTCTTTAAAACAAATAATGATTTACTAATATTAAGTTTTTACCCCCCCAAATAAAGTATTTAATATTTAGTACCATTCTTTAATTTATACCAGTAGTATTTACTGAGTCTCTACAACTAGATCCTGTTCCCAGCACAGAATATTGCATTAAAAAGTTGTTAAACTTTCTAAAATCTAATAATAAATACATGCATTGAAATAATCCCCAATGATATTGATTTATAGTTAAATAAAGGGATACAAGTACTGAAAGTGCAAATTAATGAAGTTCTATTGGTGTGATTATTTGTCATATGCATTTTACTGGAATAGAGGTAGCAGATCAAAAGACTTTCAAATTTAGTGAAACTAGTTGAAAACCTTAACTAATTTAAAGTATATTTTATATGAAACATTCACTTTTGCACTCTTTATGAAATGACTCAATCATCACCTTATGAAACATCTTTATTTTTAAGGATGGAATTATATATTTGATTTAATTGTTCTTGAACTTCAGAATATTGTGGTTCTTAAAACCAAAGATTATCAAAACTTGTTAAAACATAAGTGGGTGCTTCAGTGTTCTGGGTCATGTCTGGAACCAGCCAATACTTTATAGCAAGGAGCAAATTAGTAGACGGGGACAGTCTTATCTATCTTGTCAATGTAACTGCGTATGTACTGAAGGGCCTGTTGGTTACTAGGGGCTATTAATGCACGGAGACGGTGTCTGCAGATCTAGCCAGGTGTGACTTTCCTGGACAGTGGACAGATAAATGGTGAAGGTGATGCACACGAGGGTTTCCCAGACCCTGCCTGAAAGCAGTATCAGGACAAACTGAAGTTATACGGTTACTTAATCCTTTCAATTGGCATGAATATTTAATTTAAATAGTAAGTTTTTATTTTCAAAATGATTTTGAAATTAGAGACATTACTAGAAGCTGAAGGGACTTTCTTTTACTACCTGACCGTATATTTGTTCCTTTAGAGATCCCTTCTGGATATAATCAATGCTACCTTACCCTGAGCTTATGATGCATATACCTGTTTTTCTTTCTTTCTTTCTTTTTTTTTTTTTTGTAGAGACAGAGTCTCACTTTACGGCCCTGGGTAGAGTGCTGTGCAGCTCACAGCTACCTGCAACTCCTGGGCTTAGGCGATTCTCTTGCCTCAGCTTTCTGAGTAGCTGGGACTACAGGTGCCCACCGCAATGCCCAGCTATTTTTGTTGTTGTTGCAGTTTGCCCAGGGCCGGATTTGAACCTGCCACCCTCAGTATATGGGGCTGGTGCCCTACTCACTGAGCCACAAGTGCCGCCCCATATACCTGTTGAAAAAAAAATGAATTGGAATAAAATTTGTGAAATTGGGAAGGATTTGACCATTGTTCTCTTTCCACTGCTATGTTATTACCCTGCTAGTCAGCACAGTAGCTTTACGTCAATATTACTATAATTTTGCTAAATTAATAGGCCCAATAAATGCATGTTCTCAGTAAGAACTTGTTAAACTTGTTTTTCTTTTTTCCTGAAGTAGGTGTGTCCAATTAGTCTAACTTTATTCTCTTAATTGGTTATTTCTTTGGACCAGCTTAAGTTCTTCACATAGAACTTAGTTTTGAAGACAAAACATTTGTCTTCAAAAGAGAAATTAATTTTTTTTTTCTGAGACAGAGTCTACTTTGTCGCCCTCAGTAGAGTGCTGTGACATCACAGCTCACAGCAACCTCTAGCTCTTGGGCTTAGGTGATTCTCTTGCCTCAGCCTCCTGAGTAGTTGGGACTACAGGCACCCACCACAATGCCCGGCTATCTTTTTGTTGCACTTTGTCCAGAGCTGGGTTGGAACCTGCCACCCTCAGTATATGGGGCCAGTGCCCTACTCACTGAGCCACAGGTGCTGCCCATGAGAAATTAATTTTTTAATGTCTCATATCATTTGTGACATTATAAATGACTCTTTCTTGGTAGTATTCAAGAAGTTAATTGTTACAAAGTCTTCCATGGGTTTTTAAGAAAATTATACCTTTAGCAGAGTTGCCGTGTCTCTGGGTCTCAGAGATCTTTTCCACAAAATAGAAATGGTACATTAGATGAAATGAGATTATTTCTAGCTCTAATAGTTTGGGATTCTAGGAAATAAATATTTTTGTAAAAAGTACATTTTCATATTAATTTAAGAGAAAGAAAACTTTGGAAATGCATTAAGAAAAACTGTCCAGTTGATTTTTATTGCCTCTTGTAATTCCAATGTTTTTTATTCAACTAGAAATAATATGCCAATTGCATCAGTTTATGGCATTAAGATAGCTCAGGCCATCTTCAATGTTTGAAAAAATTTTGTCTGCCAAATATTCATGTTTCCTATGAATTCCATCTTGCAGAAAATAAGATTATGAAGTAGAGGAAACTAGAATCACTTTGATTATAAAAACCTATGAAGACTCTTAAACGACTCATAAACAGCAATGTACTTTGTTTTATGAACATCAGGCATAAATGTTGCTGAGATTATCTGTCATATCTGATGCAATAGAAGCAGCAGATCAAAAGATTTTCAAATTTAATGACACGAGTGGAAAACCTTAACTAAATTTAAAGTGTTTTTTACATAAGATATTCACTTCTTTTGCACTCTTTATGAAATGAATCAATCATGATCTCTTGAAACATCTTTAAGGATGTTATGTTGTGATATCAAGTTACACGTGTCTGATGGAGGGCAGGGCAGAGAAGTAGCTGAGGAGTGTGGATTCAGACCCTGGTGCAGTCATTTCCAGCCTGTGTGCCCTGAGAAAGTGATTTAAATTTTCTATGCCTCAGTTTTCTTACTGGTAAAATAGGGCTAGTGTCAGAACCTACCTCGCGGTGTTAGAGGAGAATGAGATGGTTTAATATATGTGCTGTTAGGAGAATTACATGGTTTAATATATGTGCCAGGCAGAGAGCAAGTGCTGAATTAACGTTGGCCATTAGGATTATAACACAGAAACGTTCATACTGTGATCAAGAGTACATCTGTCTTGTCTAAATTTCCACTACTTTATAAATGTGCGGTTAAAAAGTAAACTAATTTTGATTTGAGGACAATTAATGACAATGAATGACACAGTGAGGTCTGGGGGAAGGAGAGCGCAGACAGAGAAGGAGGGAGGGGGCGAGGAAAAGAAAACCAAAAAAAAGGAAAAGAAAATAGTGTCTAACTTTCATATAAATTGGATTCAATTCGACTAAAGTATATTGCTTAAATATTAATTTTGTAATTCAACTTGTCAAAATGTTGTTCAGGATATTGCATCCTCCAAACTCTTTGTGGTAGGCTGAATAATGGTACCTCAAAATTGCCAGGTCTTAATTCATGGGAACTATAAATGGTACCTTATACCATTTACCGGAAAAGGGGAATTTGCATATATGATAAATTAAGGCCCTTGAGATGAGAGATTATTCTGGATTATCCAATAGGCCCTTGATGTAATCACAAGGATCCTTCTAAGAGGGAGATTTGACCACTGACAGAAGAAAAGGCTATGTGAGAGAAGCAGAGGCTGGCGGATTCAGAGAGAGAAGGCGGCCTGTCACAGGTGCTGACGGAGGGGGAAGAGCTCTCAGGCAGGTGGCCTCTAGAAGCTGGAAAAGGCAAGGAAATGGATTCCCCCCCTGGGGCCTCCGGAGGGAGCATGGCCTTGCCACATCCTCAGCCTGCAGGAAACCATTTTGGACTTTTAGCCTCCAGAATGGTCAACAAATACATTTGTCTTATTCTAAGTCACCAAGTTTGTGGTAATTGTCTCAGCAGCAATAGAGTACTAAGAAACTCTTATCAGCATCCTTCATTTATCTTGACAACATTTATCACAATATAATAAAATGGCATTTTTAAGCTATCATTCTTGAGGGCAGAAATTATGTCTTTTTCATGTTTAGATGTTTTGTACCTTGCATACCGCCCTTAAAATATTTATTAAATAAATTAATTTATTAATGTGATTCAGACTAGTAAATACCTCCCTTGCACAGTAAGAGAAAACACAATAATAAATCCTACCTGAGGCTAGCTATGGCAATGACTTTTTAGATACAACACCAAAGGCGTGATCTGTGAAAGAAACAAGTGATAAGCTGGACTTAATTAAAACTAAAAACTTCTTCTTTGTGAAAGAAGGTATCGAGAGATTGAGAAGATAGGCCACAAACTTGGAGATAACCTTTGCAAAAGATACCTCTGATAAAGGACCATTATCCAAAATATACAAAGAACTCCCTTTTTTTTTTTTTGAGAGCAAGTTTTACTTTCTTGCTCCCGGTAGAGTGCCATGGCGTCACAGCTCACAGCAACCTCAAACTCTTGGGTTCAAGTGATCCTCTTTCCTTGGCCTCCCAAGTAGCTGGGATTACAGGTGCCCACCACAATGCCTAGATAGTTTTTAGAGATGTGGTCTTGCTCTTGTCCAGGCTTGTCTCAAACTTGTGAGCTCAAGCAGTCCACCCGCCTCAGCTTCCCAGAGTGCTAGGATCGCGGGTGTGACCCACCGCTCCCAGTCTACAAAGAACTCTTAAAACTCTATGATAAGAAAACAAAAAAATTGATTAAAAAATGGTCTAAAGACCTTAATAGACACCTCCCTAAAGGGGATACACAGGTATAAAAAAGCATATGAAAAAATGCTCCACATCAACTGTCATCAGAGAATTCTAGCTAAAACACAGTGAGATGCCACCATGCAACTATTGGAACTGTCCACATCCAGAACACTGACAACATCGAACGCTGCTGAGGATCTGGAACCACAGGAACTCTCAGTCACTGTCGGTGGTAATACAAAATCGTAAGGTCATTTTGAAAGATAGTCTGGCAGTTTTATAAAATCGAAACATACTCTTACCATACAGCCCAGTAATTACATGTAGTATAATTCCAACTAGATGATATTGTGAAAAAGGCAGAACTCTGGAGATAGTGAAAAGATTAGTAGTTGTCAGGGGTTGGAGGGAGGGAGGGATGGGCAAGCAGAGAACAGAGGATTTTTAGTGCAGGGAATACTATGGATGATACTGTAATGATAGAAACATACGTATATGTATCTCATGGAATGTACAACACCAGGTGTCAACTTCAATGTCCATTTTGAACTTTGGGCGATGACGTGTCACTGTAATAAGTGCGCCACCCTGTTGGGAGATGTGGACGACAGGGGAGGCTATGTAGCTGTAGGGCAAGTGGTATATGGGAACTCTCTGTACTTTCCTCTTAGTTCTGCTGTGAATCAAAAACTGTTCTAAAATTTTTGCAAAGCCTTGGGGGAGAGAGCTACTTGTCTGCAGTTTCCCCACTCTCACCTTCCTCTTGGAGTGTGAACCTCATGCCTCTAAATTATCAGCTTCTATTTGGCCTCACATCACAGCTGGTTGTTTATGTGCCAGTCTGCCTCACCAGACTGCTAGTTCCTAAGAACAAGAACCAAATGTTATTCCTGTTGGCCTGCCGTTGTGCTTTGATCATTGTAGGGGCTCAATAAATGTTCATTAAGTGAATCAATCTGCCCCACAGCAAGGTCCCTCTGAGTCTATCACATCAAAATTCCATTTGCGTTTTATTTTGTAAGGTCAGTTATTATAATTTAAAGTTATAATAAAAGTTAAGAGATTATGCCATAGCCTGAACAATGATTCTGTTTTCTAACATTATGGCATACCCTTAAAATAAGTGCCCATAAACAGAGAGATACCAGGAAAACAAACGGATAATAAAGGGAGGAAATCAATAGTTTTGAATCATATTATTACTCTGTTGTTGTTTGTTGCCAATGTATGTACCTTCCCAATCTAGGGGTGCAGAATGAGATGAATTAGTGCTGTTTCTTTCTTTTAATTGTGGAACTTGCTCGAGGGACATTCTGGAATCTTTCAGAGTTATGCAGGTTAGAATGATATGCCAGAACCCCATTTTATTTTATTTTATTTTATTTTATTTTATTTTATTTTATTTTATTTTATTTTATTTTTTGTAGAGACAGAGTCTCACTTTGTTGCCGTTGGTAGAGTGCCGTGGCGTCACACAGCTCACAGCAACCTCCAGTTCCTGGGCTTAGGCGATTCTCTTGCCTCAGTCTCTTGAGTAGCTGGGACTACAGGCGCCCGCCACAACACCCGGCTATTTTTCTATTTTGCAGTTCGGCGAGGCTGGGTTTGAACCCGCCACCTTTGGTATATGGGCCGGCGCCCTACTCAATGAGCCACAGGCACCGCCCAGAACCCCATTTTAATAGATATCAGTATAATAAAACATCTTGCATTCTAATGAAATAGAATGTCATGTTAATTATTTTTGTTGTATATGTGTTCTATTTATATGCATAATAAAACCGCATAATTTTGTAAAATGTTTTGAATCAGTGTACAACTGATAACTTTCTCCCGATGCGTTTCATAGCCAACACCTCTGGGGAAGTACCAGGAGAGGTTGGGGGAAGGGAGGCCAGAAGCCAGAGGCATGGGGTAGTGTACTTGGTGTTCATTAGACTAGATAATATGTAATAAGTGGGAAGTCTACTTTCATGGGATAGGGATGGTGATGAAGTAATGAGAGAGGGTTATGGAGGGAGTAGACCAAGATTTCCTTGTGGGCCCACGAATGTCTCTTTTTGCCCTCCTCCCTGTTTTACTAATACTAACAAACTAGGCTGAACAACAAATGCTAATATGAAGAGAGCAGCATTTTCAATAGTGAAACAATATGTTCTATAGTCTTATTTTAGTTACA
Source organism: Perodicticus potto (assembly GCA_963574655.1). Lineage (NCBI taxonomy): Eukaryota > Metazoa > Chordata > Mammalia > Primates > Lorisidae > Perodicticus > Perodicticus potto. The sequence goes on along the minus strand of CAUYRH010036679.1, from coordinate 1,513 downwards.
TTTCTATTTTCGGGTTTTTCCAAAAAGAATATCAACTTATTTTTACTGTTTCAAGGCTAGTGGACATACATGGTTATGCCATGCAAATTGCTTTTTCCTTTGTCTGTCTAGCCATCCATTCTTTTTCCCACCAAGCAATCATTTTTCCTGCCCTTTCATCATTTACTGAATATCCCTGGAATAAGCAGGGATAGTCTTATGTATTTTTAAGCAAAAAGCCAGTTTTTATTGTATCCATCTGTGAAAAAAATCTTTTCTATAAAAATAGCAGTAGTTTTAAAAATGTATATTAATCTTACCTTGTGTTGTTCAACTTTGTGTGTGTATAATCCTGGAGATTTCCCCATATTAGCACATAAAATAGCTGTTGCATTCTGACCACGTAGTTTTTTACTGTATAATTGGAGCCTAATATACCTTTGTTGATAGGTATTTAGAATGCTTCTAGTCTCTTGCTATTATCTAGAGTGCTGCAATAAATATCCTTGTACATATATTACTTCTCACATATGTGAGTATAGTCTAGCTTGAATAAATTCCTAAAGAATTAATTATGCAGTTAAAAGGCACATTTTTTCCAATGGACATTGCCAAATATCCTTTGTGGAAGTCGCGCCGTTTCTTACTCTCCAAAGCAATGTAGCATATTGCCTATTTTCCCATGTCAATCAAATTTTATTCCCTTTCTCCCTCAATACATAACTGTGGTGTACGATAACGTCATGAGAATGTCGATAGGTCCAAATTGAGTTGTCAGCAATGATGTTTTCATTTTAAGTAGCATTTGGGCATTGGTAGGTGAAATAAAAAAAACACAATTGAAGAAGAAAATTAGAATCTGTTACTTTGATCTCAATACTGGTTAAAGAGACATTCCAAAGTAGCACTCAAGCAGATGCTTGCATATGTTACGCACTCAATAAATATTTGCAGGGCTCCTGAGACTCTACTGAGTTTTGTTAAATTCTCAGAGTGGTTCAGTCATTGGCTTAATTTAAAGCATTATAGTGGCAGCAAGATTTTATATTTAAATAGTATTTATTTCTGAGATCATTTAAATATATGGATCTTAAAAAAGTAATTCAGCTTGATTAGTCATTTGGTTAACCACTTGTAGATGGCCTGGGAAAAATAAATGCAGAATATATACTATTAAAGACACATTTGTTCTTTCAAGAGGAATTCTAGGCTGGGTGTGATTCACACGTGTAATCCTAGCCCTCTGGGAGGCTGAGGCAGGAGGATCGCTTGAGGTCAGAAGTTTCAGACCAGCCTGAGCAAGACTGAGACCCTGTCTCTACTAAATAGAAATTTGGTGGTGTGGGAGGCATCTGCAGTCCCAGCTGTTTGGGAAGCCGAGGCAGGAGGATCACTTGAACTCAGGAGTTTGAGGTTGCTGTGAGCTAGGCTGATGCCACGGCACTCTAGCCTAGGCAATAGGGGAAGACTTTGTCTCAAAAAAAAAGAAAAAAAAGAGACATTTAAAAATTAAGTTTAGAAGACATTTTAAAAA
>CAUYRH010036678.1:0-18124 GCA_963574655.1 Perodicticus potto | reverse complement strand
TAAATGCAGATTACAAATGTTTTCATACAATAAACGAGAAAATCCCATGAAGATTATGTCAAACAGTTGGATGAAAATATTTCAGATTGTATATGCAGCCAGCACATTGTACCCCATGAATGCACTAATGTACACAGCTATGATTTAAAAAAAATAAAGATAGAAAGAATTCAAAAAAAAAAAAAATGTCCAAAACTTGGTACTGCAAACCCATACAGCCTCTTTGGAAAGAAATATGGAGAATCCTCAAAGATCTCAAATTAGACCTCCCATATGACCCTGCAATCCCATTACTAGGCATCTACCAGAAGAAAAAAAAATCCTTTTAGCATAAGGACATTTGCACTAGATTGTTTACAGCAGCTCAATTTATAATCGCCAGGATGTGGAAACAACCTAACTGCCCATCAATTCAGGTATGGATTAACGAACTGTGGTCCATGCACACCATGACACTATTCAGCCATAAAAAAAGAAGGTGACTTCACATCTTTTGTAATATCCTGGATGGAGGTGAAACACGTTCTTCTTAGTAAAGTAACACAAGACCAGAAAAACAATTATCCTATGTACTCAATACCAATATGAAGCCATTAGACAATCTAATAATGTATGTCAAAATAGGAGAAAAACTCATTGCATTTCAAGTTGGAGGGAGGGGTAAAAAGGAATGGGGAGGGGTCTAGGGTGCTCTAACTGAATGGGCACGGAGTGGTGGGGTTGGCACACCTTTTGTGTGTGGGACATAACCACAAGACAAACTCTACCTAACTGAATCAAATATTTTAAACTGGTTGCTTGTACCCCCACATTACCCTGAAATAAATTTACTTAAAAAATTAAAATTAAAAAAAAAGAAATTTTGTGCTCACTTCGGCAGCACATATACTAAAATTGGAACAATACAGAGAAGATTGGCATGGCCCCTGTGCAAGGATGACATGCAAATTCGTGAAGCGTTCCATATTTTTTAATTCACAATCACCAAAATGTGGAAACAGCCTAAATGCCCACCAACTCAGAAATGGATTAACAAGTTGTGGTATATATATACCATGGAATACTATTCAGCCACTAAAAAAGATGGAGATTTTTACATCCTTTGTATTAACCTGGATGGATGTGGAACACATTATTCTTAGTAAAGCATCACAAGAATGCAGAAATAAGAATCTTATGTACTCAATTCTAACATGAGGACAATTAAGGTCCTAGTACACTATGGGAGGTAGGGTATGGGGAGAGCTGAGAAAGAGAGGGAGGGAGGGGATGGAGGGGTTCAAGGGATGTACTGCACCTTTTGGGGGCAGGACACAGATATAAGAGGGTCCTTATCTAACAAAACCAATCAATGTAACTTGGTTCTGTGTACCCTCAATGAACCCCCAACAATTAAAAAAAAAAAAGAAAGAAAGAAAAAAATGTCCAAAATGGAAAAGCAAAGAGAAAAAAAACACTAAATAAAAAATCAGGACAGAATATCCAAGAATGATGGGACAGCTACAAGAAGGTATGATACGCATATAACAGGAATACTAGAAGAAAAAGAAAACAAAGGAACAGTAGAAATATACAAAACAGTAGTCACTAGGAATTTCCCTAACTTAATGTTACCAAGAAAAAACCATGAAGCCCAGCGAAAACCAAGCAGGATAAAGCCTCTCTGAAAATTCACAAAGGCATACATGCTAAAACTACAGAAAATCAAAGAAAATCCTAAAAGAAGCCAGAGGATAAAAACACATTATCCATATAGGAGTAAAGATAAGAACTACACTTGATTGCTCCACAGAAACCATCCAAGCAAGAATAAAAGTAAAGTGAAATACTTAAAGTGTTAAGAGAAAAAAAACCACAAAATTCTATAACTAGCAAAATTATTCTTCAAAAGCAAAGGACAAACAAAGACTTTGTTAGACAAACAAAAATTGAGGAAGTTCTTCACAGAGAAAAAAGATGATAATTAGATCTGCATAAAAACAGGAAAAGCATCAGTGAAGAAATAAATGGGCTCAGCACCCATAGCACAGTGATTACGGCACCAGCCACATACACCAAGGCTAGTGGGCTCGAGCCCAGCCCGGGCCAGCTATAACAGCAATGACAATAGCAACAAAAAATAGCCAGGTGCTGTGGTGGGCACCTACAGTCCTAGCTACTAGGGAGGGTGAGGCAAGAGAATTGCTTAAGGCAAAGAGTTGGAGGTTGCTATGAGCTGTGACACCACAGTACTCTACCGAGGGCAACATAGTGAAACTGTCTCAAAAAAAAAAAAAAGAAAGAAAGAAAGAAACGATGGCAAAATAAAATTTTTTTGTTCAAAAAAGAAAAGAATGAATTCAATTACATACGTGTGTATGTGCATATTTATGCTATGAAATACACAATGGCAATGATAGAAGGGACAAGAAGGAAGGATTCCCACACTGCCCATAAAGCAGCATAGAGTTATTTGAAAGTGGACTTGGATTAGTTGCAAAGGTATACTGCAAACACTGAGTTGTCTTTAGCAGTCACTAAAAAAAGTAGGAAAAAAAGTGTAACTGATATGTAGGAGAAAATAAAATGCCTAGTTAAAACCAAAAAAGCAAAAATGCAACAATTACGGTAGGTATTAATCCAAAATATGGTAGAGATTAATCCAATTACATCAATAATCACTTTCAATGTCAATAATCATTTAGACTATTACCAGAGATTATCACCAATTTATAGAGATTATCTCCCCCCAAAAGACAGAGACTGTTAGCCTAGTACACACAGTGCCTCATATTGGCTGGCACCTGTAATCCCAGCTACCCAGAAGGCTGAGGAAGAAGACTGCTTGAGACTAGGAGTTCAGAACGAGCCTGAGAAACATAGCAAGACCCCATGTCTAAAAATAATTTTAAAAATTAGGCATGCCTGATGACACGCGCCTGTAGTGCCAGCTGAGGGGAGCTGAGGTGAAACAACCTCTTGTGCCTTCTACCTATGAATCCTCTGGCTGTGGAGCACTCAGAAGTGAAACATGCCAACTGAGGCACATGACGATTGCATTCACCATTAAGATACACGGCACACTACGGGAAGGTCTTTGGATACTTCCTAATCAAAATAAGTCACCCAAGTTGGGTTCAGTTTCCATATTTTATATTTATATTTATGAAAAAGTAGTATGCAAACAAAAAATGTAATATGAAACAATAAAGCTCTGGCACATCTATAAAATTTAAATATGAAATAGGTCCTGTGCTTTTGTTTCCAAAACAGATTCTGGGGTACTTGATAGCTTACGTTTTTGGTGAGAAATATTTTTACAGTTATATCGAAATTCTCCAACAATGATTGAATCTTCTGAACTTGATTCTTTAAATTTATTATACTCCAAATTTATATACACTCCCACAAGAATCCACCATTTGTTCAAATTGTTTCAGGCACAGCTATGAAAAATATTGAAACGAAGTGTAAGTGGCTCACAGACTCACATCAGGTAACATAACAGTACATGTACCAAGCTTTTGTTTGCAAAATGAACAACGTCTACAGGCATCCTTCACACCAAATGAACATCTTGTTTCAACTCTTATAGGCATTGTTCACAGCCAAAAGATTAAAGAAATTGGATTAATAATTCATAACATTCTGAGACAGAAAGCATCAGGCCCAGAAGGGTACACGGGTGAATTATACCATACATTTAAGGGAAAACATGCCAATTCTCCATAATCTCATTCAGAAATTAGAATCAGACCTTCCTAACTTATTCTGAGCCCTACATTATCCTAATACCATAACCAGACAAAGACACAAGAAAGTTACAGACCAATATTTCTCATGAAAATCCTCAGAAAATAATAGCAAACTGGCATGAGGCAGAGGTGAAGCTTCTTTAAGGAAGGCACAAGAGGTTGGCAGATTTTACTGAAGCACATTGAGTGGTAACACCAGCCAAGTGTCATGTGACAGCAGCAAAAAGGATTAATCTACGGAGAGTGGATTAATGCTGAAGAAGGAAAATACAGAAGTCATCATTTGAGAAGTTTAAGGAATGAGTGAAGCTGAAATTAGAAAAAATTAAAAAAAAGAATGCATGCTAATTATCAGACCAGAAGCCCCACTTACAGAACACTGAGTAATTTGTGTGAAGTGAGGAAAGTAAAAGAAGTCAGAATTTGAAATGAAAGAATGAAAAAAAGAAATAAAGAAATTAAAATAACAAGTAATCTGGGATCAGAAAGCACCATGCTAAGAATCCCATTCTGCTTCCAAAAGTGGAAGTGCTCACAGAGAGGGGAAATCTGCACGGTGTGCCCCTCCAGACTCTCACGTCAAGGAAGAGACCAGGCATTCCAGATCAAAGACCAGGTTCAGATCTGACTAGGTCCAGAAGCAACTCTCAAAGGGATTACACAAAGTCACAGTCTAGTTCCCGTTCCCAGGCCATCCCAGAGCAGGTCTTACAGGAGAGATCACTGCAGATGACATAGCCACCGTCACTCTCCCATGTCTACTTGCAGGCGTTATGCTGAGAATCAGATGAATGCAGGCGTTATGCTGAAAATCAGATGAATCCTGATCGCAACTGTTGTCTTAGAGTGTTTGGGTTGAGCTTGCACACCATAGAAACAGATCTAAGAGAACTGTTCTCTAAATATGGTACAATTGCTTATAAGTCTACTGTATATGACCAGCAGTCTGGGCATTCAAGAGGATTTGCCTTTGTCTATTTTAAAAATGTAGATGATGCAAGGTAAGCTGAAGAATGTGCCAATGGAATGGAGCTTGACAGTCATTAGGATCCAAGTTGATGATAAGGAAAAGACCACATACCCTAACACCTACCTATGGCAGTTCATGCCATCAGGATCATTACAACAGAGGATAATATGTGGTCGAGGTTGAGATGATTGGGACTACTACAGAAGATCACACAGAGAAGGAAGGGCGTGGAGAGCTGCTCAAGATAGGGGATCAGATTCATAGGAGACCACCTCTTCCTTCCTATAGTCTCAGAGGGTACAGACCACATTGCAGGTCTCCACTGTACCCACCTCTTGTCTCTATCAAAACATGAAGCTGAAGACTTTCTGAAACCTGCCCTAGAGATGGGACATCATGGAAGGTATTTTTTATTGTCTCATTTTGAAAGTGAACACTGCCTAGTGAAGTTAGGTGGCTTTCACACATTTTATAATGACTACTTTTGGTAGAGTTAAAATACTGTTTTCACTTGTGTAGTTTGGTGGTTTGTTCAAAGTTAAGTGCTTTAAGGAAAGTTCTGCATGTATTTTTTTTACAATCTAAATGTTTTGAGAAATTTCTGTTGTATAAAACATCATCTAAAAGGGTCTTCTACTAAATCAAGGTGCTCTAAAGATTGAAGCCTGCATATAAAATGCTACTTACATGGCAAAAAGCAAATGAACTTAATTTTCACTTTCCTAACACAGCAATGCTTTAGCAAAATTGTTCAAATTAAGTTTTCAGTAGCAAATTTAAGACAAAATGCCCATTTCCCCTCAATCCATGAAACACCATCTTAATACACCTGCAACTAAGTGTTGAAAATTATGCTGTGTAACTCTACACAGCTAATATTAGAACTAAACATCTTTAAACATACAAGGTGGACATTAAGTTTGTGTGCAATTTAAAATAGCTTAACACAGCAAACTGTAAACGAACTTTATGTCCACCCTGTATAGCAAATGCTAACGCTTATAAAAATGTGGGTTTGTCAGTTCTCCAGAAGTATCATACCAACTTAGTTTGCCACCAGTGCCTCGTATCATGTGGCTGATATTTTCAAGACCCTTGGACACTGGCTTAGAAAGCCTTAGAAAGATACTCTTAGAGTGAACTTTCAATCACTTATTTCTTGACCAGTGTCTGAGCTCTAGCATTTTGTAAGATTTCTCTTCCTTTCCATTCAGACAAATTTCCATTTTTTAAAGATTTTTAATATAATAATCCATAAGCTTTATGGTCTTTACTTGTAAGTTCTAAGGTAATGGAATGATTTATAAACTTTAATAAATTATTAAACAAAAAAAAATGTGGGTTTGCTAGCCTTTATAGAATCTATAATATACCAGGGAATAAGAAGACTTACACAATGTAAGCCTTAAAAGGCAGTATTTCTTAAAGCTGCTACAAGGGGATAATGATATTCCAACTAGTTATCAGCAAGTGACAGTACATTCCACCACAAATGTACTTTTGTCCTTTTAACTTTTAGACTGTATGAAAAGAAATGGGTGCTTCAAAGAAGAGGATAAGAGAAGGGAACACGACACCACCAGTGCCATGGATGAACTGAGGACTTTACCTGTTCATTTATAAAATATTATTTTCAAGTCCTTTGTTTACCAAAGGACACCTGATCTCACTCAAATATTTTAGAACTGTATTTAAATAAATGCAAATAAAAAACAGCAAATCAAATCCAACCATCTATAAAAAGAAATATACATCTATCTCTGGTATGCAAGGCTAGTTCACCATCTAAAAATCAATTACTGTGACCTTTCACATCAAAAGGGTAAAGAAGAAAAATCACGTGATCCTATCAATAAAGGTAGGAAAAAGCACTTGACATAAACCAACATCCATTTGTGATAAAAGTTCTCAGTAAATCAAGAATAGAGAGAACTTCCTCAACCAAATAAAAAAATAAAACTACAAAAACCTACAGGTAATATCACATTAATGGTAAGAAACTCAAAGCTTTTCTACTAAGATCCATTCCCTTTCAACACCATTGTGGAAGTCTGAGGAAGGAAGAAAGGAGGGAGGGAGGGGGAAGGGAGGAAGGAAATAATACTACCTTTGCTCATAGACAAAATGACAGACGGAAAAGGAAAGGGAAAAAGAGAGAGGGAGGAAAGGAAGGAAGGAAATAATCCTACGTTTGCTCATAGACAAAATGCCTGTCTGGCATAAAATCCAAAAGTATTGGCAAAAAATAAAGTCCTACAACTAATAAGTTACTTTAGCATGGTTTCAGAATATATAGTAAATATACAAAGGACAATTACTATCCTACATACCAGCAATGAACAGTGGAATCTGAAATTTAAAACAACACTAGTTACATTAGCACCTCTCAAAATGAAATACTTAGGTATAAATCGTCACATGTCACTTCTGACACCACTTGTCAGGACCCAGGACTGTCCAGGTCTGGGGCCCGGCTTAACTAGGTTCCGGACGCGGACTGCTAAGTTACCTTGCTCAGGTTCAGTTTCTCTTAGGTGCCTGAGGGCTATCTACTTTAGCTGGAGAGAGAAGAGAGAGTCTTAGAGAGAGTAAAGTAGTCTTCTTAGAAAGATAGATTGATCTTAGTCTTCAGTAGAGCTTAGTAATCTGCAACAGAGAGACGCGTGCTGGCATTCTGCAGGCAGGAGAGGAGACAGTCAGAGCAAGCGAGTCCGTGATAGAATGCACATGCTCTTTGACTGCCTTCTCCTCTAGCCTAATATAGCTGATCTCGTGCCTCTCAACACCACAGGTGTAGAGACTGCCAATTCACCACTGCTATCATCTCACGAGCTCTCATGCTTGTTAGGAGAGCTAAATCCCTCTCCATGCCCTTTTCACCCAGGTGTTCCTGGGTGAAACACCTGGGTATACAATCTGGGTATACAATCTCTAATTATATAAACAAATGGAGAGATATTCTATGCTTGTGAATAGGTAGGTTCAATATTGAAAAAATGTAAGTTCTTCCCAACTTGATCGCTAGATTCAATGCAACCCCTTTCAAAAACCCAGCATGTTATTTTGTGGATATCTATAAAATGATTCTAAAGTTTACATGGACAGGGAAAGACCAAGAATAGCTAATATAATATTAAAGGAAAACAAAGTCAGAGGAATGACACTACCCAAATTCAAGCTTATTCTAAAAGCACAATAATCAAGACAGTATATTACTGATGAAAAAACAGATTAACAGAAGGAAACTAGAAACAGACTCATATCAACGTAGTCAAACTAATCTTTGACAAGAAACAGAAACAAAACAACAAATGGGATAAAGATGGTCTTTTCAACAAATGGTGCTGGAGCAACTAACTAAACATCTGCATCCGCATCCTTTTTAAAAAAATGAATCTAGACAAGACCTTATGTTCTTGACCAAAAAATAACTAAAACTGGATCATGGATTACAGGTGTGAGCCACCCTGGCCAGCCCTAACCTGTTTTTTCGCTGTTCACAAATATTGATTGTTCAATTAAGGCATAAAATAAATAAATAAACAAATAAATAAATACTTTAGTATCTTCAGCGTCAAAAACTGATATTTTCCTCTTTTGGAAATCACATACTGATGTCAGAAAAATGATAAAACCTGATGCCTATTTGTGGGCTAGGAAACTAGAAACACAGGTTTAACTTTTGCCCTGCTATAAACAGACTCACCTTGATGAACAGAACCATCATTATTAGACTGTACTTTTCAATGTTTACTAAGGCTCAAGATTTGATCCAGAAGTGCCCTGTCATGCCAGCTTTCTATATAAAGCCACAGGTAAAAAGCATAGATTTTCATTCACTCAGAATGAAGGGCCTTCAAGAGAATCACAAATAGAGACAAAGGGGGTCTACATTCAGTATTAATAAAGACTTGTTTATGGGAGGAACAATTTGAGACAAGTGACAACCTGCCTCAGTTTTAGCCATCCTTGCAAAGGACTAGTCCTAGAATAGTAGAGGTTTAAGCAATGAATGTAAGGAATCAAACATTGCTAATACCGCTTCACTGTTAGAAATTTCTTCAGTTGTACTTAAAATTATGTTAGTAAGAAAACGAATTTCGAATATAATGTTGCATCTTCAAAAACTTTTAATACTTAGGAGTGTATAATTGCTACAAATTAAGTTTTTTAACCAACATATTTGATAATATAATTATATTTTAAAAGATACATCTTCCAATAAAATTTGAAAGTAATACTCATTAATCTTTCAGGAAATATACAATTTAATTATACCTGAACCTTTCCTTAAAGTCATTCAAAACAGAGTGAAATGAGATTTAAAGCTCACCTTTAAAGAGGCTTATCTGTAGTTGAGGACGTGGACCACGCCTCTAGTATCTAGCATAGTGTTCATTCAACCTGTAAGAGATGACTAATAATAGTTGCTGAACAAATGGCCAAAATGAAGAATGAAGAGCATTCATAAAATTATCACCACAGTGGAAAACTTTTTTTAAGTTTATATTTCTATAGCTTTAGAGGTACACGTGGTTTCTGGTTATACTTGTGAGTTAAACAGTGTTGAATAGTGGTGATATCTGTCGGACTGGGATTTTACTGCACCCAACACCCAAAAGTGTATGTTTAACTGGATAGGTAGTTTTCTTCCCTCACTCGTCTCCCACATTCCCAACTTCTGAATCTCCAATGCCCAAAGTGAGAAAAGTCAGCAGAAAATTTGTGAAAAAGAAGCAAATAAAAACAAATAGAACCAATATTTAAAACTATAATCCAAGAAAACTTCACAAATATAAAAGAAAACTTGAATCTAAATATTGAAAGTGTTAACCAGTATCTGGGAAAATTTACCCAGAATAATCAACTCCAAGACACATCCTTGTAAACTCATAGGTTTCAAAAGTAAAGTAAAAATGCCCACAGGCTCTAGGCAAAAAATGATTAAAGTAATGAACAAAGATAAATTCAACTGGCATCAGAGCTGTCTAAAAATAAAACAGAATGTAAGACAATAACTAAAAAGCATTTTTCAGAAATTCAAAGAAAGAAAGATTAATGAGTTTTATGTCCAAGTAAGCTGTCTTTCAAGTTTCCAGGTATGTCAAAAATTTTAAACATTTAAGAACCCAGGATCCTTTCTTGAAGAAACCACCCAGGATGAGCTTCATGCAACCAGCAGATGACAGAAAATTTCAACAAAAGGAGAAATGATGAGCTCATTCATGCAAAGTGCAGATCTAAGACCAAAAGAAAGGTGGGGATATTGATCTTCAAAAGCTAAACATTAATGTACAAATGCAGCATATTGTAATAATGTATAAAACAAAAGTGAGAAAAAAAATAGATCAATGTACACATTTTATATGTTGTAACAAAGAAGAAATAATGAAAAAAATGTAAAGAAAAGGGGGAGAAACAAGAAAGTAAATTATGCTCATTGGCTGGCAAAAGTCAGTAAAGAAAGGACACTGTTGAACACTGACCAATACATGGCAAATGGTTAAATAAGCAACGGGACTACAGGTATTTTTACAAGTTATAAATAAAAAGGTAAACTAGAAATACACAAAATCCTAAATAACATTTTATTAATTTAAAGAAAAACACATCATAGAGCAACATAGCAAATAAAAAATGTAATTTTAAAATATTGCAACAGAGTTGAAACCAATCATTGAAGTCATATAAATACAGTAAGTCCTCACTTAATACCACTGACAGGTTCTTGGAAGATGTAACTTTAAGAGAAACAACATACTGTAAAAGGAAATAAGTTTTATCATAGCCTAATCAATATAAACACAAGCTCAGTTCTTAGGGCATGTAGTATGTTGCTTTGCTTCGCTTCAAGCCGCAGTTTCCGGAAACCTAACCAGGACATTAAGTGAGGACTTCCCATAAATGTACAGAAGTTTAACACACCTATTAAAAGATAAACATTTTAAATTTGGTTTTCAAAGCAAGACCCAACTCTGTTCTCTATATGAGAGGCTCTCCTAAAGCTATGTACTTCAGAATGACTGAAATGAAGGGAGATACATGGCATAACATGCAAAAGAGCACAAAGGAGCACTCAAGCTGAATGGTCAGCATGAAAAGAAGAGCACTTTCAAGGCATAGGTGACAATGAAATTATAATAATTATAGATATCCATGCACCAAACAACACTGGAGCTACCATTGTAAGAAAAAACTGAATTTACATGAAGAAACGGTGCCACAACATGGCAGACTGAGATTCCCCAAAAGGGGACTTTTCCCGACCGCCCACGGAACAAATGGAGGAAAAGCACAATAAATTCACACACAAAGTTACTATCTAGAGACCTGGAGAGATGGACACATATCGGCCTGTAGCAAAGGAGACAGGCCCTCCCTACAGGCCGATAAGCACCTCCTCTAACAGAACTGTCAAGAGCCTTTTATTAGGGTTTGGGACTGTGTGCATATACAAAGTAAAAAGGTGAGAAGTTAACAGTCTCACGTTCCAATTAAACAGGCAGTCTTTGTTTAAGGAAGAGGGCTACAAGGGTGAAGGGCAGTGGAGGACTGAATCATGGATCAAAGGACACTGTGGTAGGGACTCAATGAGGCAGTTATAGCCCACAGGTTAGACAGCTATGGCTTGAGGATAAATGACAGCAGCTTTCCAAGTCTCCTGTCTCTGCTAAGCTGCTGGTTTCTATCTAGATATTTCCTAGACTCGTTTCTTATCTATTCTGCTGAACATTGTGACCCCCAGCCACCTTGGGTGTGCAGAGTGGTAGGAGGGTGGGGGAGGTTTGAGGCTTAGGGCCTCTGCAATGTCAGCCTATACTATGCTTGTACCCACAAAGAAATGCCCTACCAGGTATAATGAATCACACCTGTAATCCTAACACTTTGGGAGGCCTAAGAGGGAAGATTGCTTGAGGCCAGAAGTTCAAGACCAGCCTGGGCAATATAGCAAAACGACCACATCTCTATAAAAAACAAAGAAAGAGGCTCGGCCCCTATAGCTCTGCAGCTGGGGCACCAGCCACATACACCGGAGCTGATGGGTTTGAACCCAGCCTGGGCCTACCAAACAACAATGACAACTACAACCAAAAAATAGCTGGGTGCTATGGTGGGCACCTGTAGTCCCAGCTACTTGGGAGGCTAAGGCAAGAGAATCACTTAAGCCCAAGACTTTGAGCTTGCTGTGAGCTGTGATGCCACAGCACTCTACCGAGGGCAAGATACTAAAACTCTCTCTCAAAAAAACATAAAAAGAAATGCAATAAAAATAATAGACCTACGCACTCTACATGCAAGACAAACCAAGCAAAAAAAAACCATAAAGTAAATAGACGAGTCAGTGAGGGAGATCTTAACGTACCTAGATTAAATGTTACCCCCAACAGTGAAGAATGCACCTTCTTCTCAAGATCCCATTGACCAATGACAAAATGAATAACTAATAAGCCACTAAGAAAGTATATCAGGAAGCTCTTAAGAAAGTAAATAAATTTTAAAAAAACTGTCTGATCACAATAATATAAAATTAGGCCAGGTGCAGTGGCTCATCCCTATAATCCTAGCAGCTATATCTGGGCACCTATACTCCCAGCTACTCGGGAGACTGAGGCAAGAGAATCACTTGAGCCCAGGAGTTTCAGGTTGTTGTGAACTATGACGCCTCAGCACTCTACCCACAGCCACAGAGTGAGGAAGATCTGGAGTGAGGGAGGAAGGGAGGATTTAAACAGTGAGCAGAGGAAAATTCAAATTACTAAAAACTTACCAGCAAAAGCAAAAGAATAAACACTGAATTAAATACTTAGCTCAAAAATGAAAAGAACAAAGTAAAGAAAAAATCCACAATTATGCCAGATAAAAATAACAAGGCATAAATATTCATAAAAACAGAAAAGAGCTGTCTTAAAGTCAAGAAAGCATTTGTGTGGACTTCTATGCAAATAAAGTTATGTGTCACTTAATGAGGACACACTCTGAGAAAGACAGTGTTAGGTAATTTCATCACTCAAGCATGTGCACAAACCTAGATGGTACACCTACTACACACCAGTCAGTGTGGCCTATCCCACATTGCTCCTAGGCCACAAACTTGAACAGCATATTACTACACTGAACACCAGAGACAACTAGAACACAGTGGCAAGCTTTTGAGTATGCAAACATACCTAAACATAGAAAGGCATAATAAAAACATAATATAAAAGATTTCTTTTACTTGTATACCTGGCTAGGTGCAGTGGCTCACACCTGAAATATTAGCTCTCTGAGAGGCCGAGAAGGGTGGATTGCTTGAGCTCAGGAGCTCAAGAGCAGCCTGAACAAGAGCAAGACCCCAGTCTTTAAAAACGGCCAAGCATAGTGCCAGGCACCTGTAGTCCCAGCTACTCAGGAGGCAAGAGGATCACTTGAGCCCACAAGTTTAAGGTTGCTGTAAGCTATGATGTCACAGCACTCTACCCAGGGCAACTGAGTGAGACTCTTGTCAAGAAAGAGAGAGAGAGAGAAAGAAGGGAAGAAGGGAAGAAAAGAAAGAAAACCGTACACCTATATAGGACACTTACCCTGAAAGAAGCTTACAGGAAGGGAGTTGCTCCAAACGAGTCTCTGTGTGAGTGGCAAGTGACTGTGAGGGCCTGTGCACTACTGTAGACTTTATAAACACCACACACTTAGGCTGCACTATATTAACTTCAAAATTTTTTTCTTTCTTCAATAACAAAATAACTGTAGCTTACTGTAACATTTTTATTGTATAAATATTTTGATTTTTATTTTTTCACTTTATTAGCTCATAACTGTGTACATTACTGCGTTAATGGGGTACAATGTGCTGATTTTATATACAATTTGGAATGTTTACATCAAACTGGTTAAGATAGCATTCACCTCACTTATTTAATTGTTGTGCTTAGACATTTATACTCTACTATTAATAAATTTGACATGTACCAATGCAATATGCACAGTAGGTGAGGTCCCACCGATTACCCTCAATATTTTAATTTTTAAACTTTTTGACTCTTGTAGCAACAATTACCTTAAAACATAAGCACTGTACAGGTATGCAAAAATTTTCTCTTTATATCTTCATTCTATAAGCTTTTTTCCTATTAAAAAAATTATTTACCTTTTGAACTTTTTTGGTAAGAACTAAGACACACACACATTAACCTAGGCCTACACAGTGTCAGGATCAGTATCACTGTCTTCCACCTCCACATCTTATCCAGCTAGAAAGGCTTTAGGGGAAATAAATGACAGCATATCTCAAGCTATCATCTCCTATGACAACGATACCTTCTTCTGGAATACCTCCTGAAGGACCTGAGGGTTTTACACTTAACTTTTTGTAGAAGTAAAAGGAATACACTCTAAAGTACAATAATAATACAAGAAGTACATAAACCAGCAAAACAGTCACTTATTACCCTTATCCGGTATCATACTATACATAATTGTATGCGTTATACTTTTATGCAACTGGCAAAGCAATAGGTTTCCTTAGACCAGCACAACCACAAACACAAGTGCTACAGTGTTGCAGAGGCTATGATGAGCTCAGGA
Organism: Perodicticus potto; assembly: GCA_963574655.1. NCBI lineage: Eukaryota > Metazoa > Chordata > Mammalia > Primates > Lorisidae > Perodicticus > Perodicticus potto. The sequence goes on along the minus strand of CAUYRH010036678.1, from coordinate 3,853 downwards.
AGAGGCAATTCAGGCAATAAGAATTTTTCAGCTCCATTATAATTTCATGAGACTACCACCATGCATGCCATTTATCAGTACTGAAAAGTCTCTGTGTGGTATACATTTGTAAATTTTAAAACCAAGATGATATGGATAATTTCTTCCAAAGTAAAGATTACCAAAATTGCCCCCATTAGAGATAGAAAGCTTAAACAGAACAATTTCTAAAAAAAAAAAAAATGTAGCATTTATTTAGGAATCATCAAACAAAAAAGCAAAAGGCCCAGTTGAGTTCTCAGGCAGAAATTCTATGAAGCCTTCAAAGAGTGCTGAAAATAAAGAAAAATGTCTTAATTCTTTTTATGAAGGAGACATAATATTAACATTCAAAATAGAAAAAGACATTCCAAAAAATAAACTACAGACCAGTATCACTCATGGATATTGAAGCTAATATTGTATTGACAATTTTTGCAAAGGAAATTCAATGCAACAATATAAGAAAAAGACAACATGTAGAATTCATTCAAGAAATGCAAGGTTGATTTAATATTAGGAAACCCAGTATTATGCAACATATTAATAGATCTAACCAGGGGAAATTATTCCATCATCTTCTGAAATGCTTTCAACAAAACTCACCATCCATATAGGATAGAACTCTAAGAGGAAGTCTTTGCCTGAGTAATTAGCCAGCAGAAAGAAATAAGGGGAAACCAAACTGGAAAGGAGGAAGTCAGTTTGTCCTTGTTGGAAGACAGCATGACCTGATAGTTACAAAAACCAAAAGAGTGGGTAAGAAAATTTGCAGGATAGAAAATCAACATTTAACAGACCCCAAACTACAAACAGACCAGATGAAAACAGGGAAAAACCCTCAGATATTGGTCTAGGCAAAGATTTTTGGGGGGTAATACCTCAAAGAATGGAAAACAAAAGCAATAATTGGCAAATAGGATTACATCAAACTAAAAAGATCCTGCAATGCAAAGGAAACAATCAATAGAATGAAAAGACAATCTACAGAACGGGACAAAATATCTGCAACACATCTATCCAGCAAGAAATTTAATATCCAGAATATATGAGAAATTCAAATAACTAAACAGAAAAAAACCAAATAATTCAATTAAAAATGGACAAATGACATAAATAGACACTTCTTAAAAGATGTTCAAAAGGCCACCAAGTATATGAAGGAATGTTTAACATTATTAATTATCAGGAAAATGCAAATCGTCCCACCCCAATTTAAAATAATTATAAAAAAAAAAATTTTTTAAAAACCAGATGTTGGCAAGGATGCAGAAAAAGGAAAACTTTTATTCATTGTTGGTGGGAATGTAAATTACTATAGCAATTATGGAAAACACTATGAAGATCCTCCAAAAACTAAAAATATAAATACCAAATGAAGCAGCCATCTCACTATTAGCTATATATCCAAAGGAAAGAAAATCAGTATGTCGAAATATCAGATGTACTTTCCATGTTGACTGCAGCACTATTCACAATAGCCAGGATTTGGAATCATCCCAACAAATGAATGGATAAATAAAATGTGGCATGTACAAAGGAATATGATACAGTCATAAAAAGGAAATCTTGTCTGGAGGACATTATGTGAAGTAAAATAAACCAGGCACAGGAAGACAACAGAGAATGTAATACTAGTTACCAGAAGCTGGGAAGGGGTGGGGGAGGGTTATATTTGGTACGAAATTAGTTAGACAGGAGGATTCAGTTCCAGTGTTCTACAGCATAGTAGGATGCTTATAGTTAACGATAATTTACTGAATATTTCAAAATACCTAGAGGAGAGGATTTTGAATGTTCCCAACATAAAGAAGTGATAAATGTTTCAGGTGACAGATATCTGAGTTGCCCTGGGATAATGTGATCATTTGATCATTACACATTGTACACAGAAATCAAAATATCCCATGTAACCCAAAAACACATACAAGTATTTACATCAATTAAAAAAACTCTAAGAAAATAGAAATTTTTGAAAAGTTTCTTAACATGAGAAAATGTATGGATACAGCCAAAAAGCCAATATCTTACTTAATAAGAGACACACTAAAGTTAATTCCAACAAGACAAGAAACAAGATTACCCATAGCCTTCACTACTACTCAACACTGTATTTGCCAATGCAATTGGACAAAAGAAATAAACTAGAGGAATAAGAATTGTTTTTTTAAAAAGAATCAAAAATTTATTTACAGATGAAATGAGAAGATAGTAAAAATTCACTTTAAAGAAGTGAATGATAGAAATTAATTCAACACAGTCACCTATGCCTATAGTCCCAGCTACTCAGGCAGTTAAGGAGGAAGAATCACTTGAGCCCAAGGGTTCGAGATTAGTGTGAGCTAGGATTGCACCACTGCACTCCAGTGTAGGTAACAGACCAACATCCTGTCTCCTAAAAAAAATAAATAACTCAAACTATAAAAAATTTCACTGAGATAAGAAAATATAAAAGGAACATTTTTAAAAAGCCTTTAAACATACATACACTAACAAGTTAGAAGTCAAAATGATAGAGAAAAGCTATGAAAAGTAGAGAAAACATTTATAGTAGCAATTGAGAACATAAAAAATGTACACAGAAAAAACAGAAACTACTTAACATTGACCTTGTATCTGTGGGTTCTGCATGCATGTATTCAACTGAATACAGGTGAAAAATATTGGGGGAAAACTGCATCTCTACTGAAAATGTACATATTTGTTGAATTGTTATTATTCCATAACCTGTACAGTGTTAACAACCATTACCTAGCATCTGCACTGTATTACGTATTATAAGTAATCTTGAGAAAGTTAAAGTATACAGGAGAATGTACATAGGTCACATGTAAATACTGGGCCATTTTAAGTGAGAGACTTGAGCATCTGTGGATTTTGGTTGATCCTAGAACCAATACCCTACAGATACCAAAGGAAATTTGTATACCCAAAATCTATACTGGGAAAACATTAAAACACTGCTAAAAGACACAAAGGTAGACCTTGGAATAAATGTATAATGTCTGACAATTTAGTTCGCAAACTTGCCTTCATACACTACAGTGGCAGCAACTCAATAAGGTTTCATAACCATGATATATCAGTGGCTCAGAGCCACTGTCATGTCATGTGGTGGTATCTTGCTTCAAGCATTCATTATTGTTGTGTGTTTTTGTGTGCCATCTCAAGAATGTCAGGGCTCAAATTAGAGCAATGAACAAACATTAAATTTTTTATTAAACTTGTCAAGAGTGGAACTGAAATCAAGAACATGTTAGTCCAAGTTTATGGGGATAATGCCATGAAGAAAACAGCAGTATACAAATAGATTAAGTTTTCCGAGGCAAGAGAAAGCATCACTAATGAAGAGAAGTCAGGGCAGCCAGTAAAGAGCAGAACTGACGAAAACACTGCGAAATTTGTCAAATTGTGCATCAAAAATTATCAACTGACTATAAGAAGCACAGCAAACCAAGTAAACATCAATAGAGAAACATCAGGAAACCCTAAGAATCTTAGCTTGAGAAAGGTGTATACAAAAATGTTCCCAGGGGGGCGGAGCATGATGGCTGACTGGAAGCAGCTTCCAAAAAAGGCTCCTATCCAAAAGGGAGGATAACCTCTCAAAACTGCACAATTGAGCTGAATCCTGGGAACCCAGCCAAGAGAGAGAAGCGATTTCTGTGGATAACCTCTGCTGAGACTGGCTGCAGCCCCAAGAAGGCACGCTTCAGGTACAGAATTCATCTGAAAGGAAGAGTGCCCGTCCCCTCCCCCAAGAAACCTCTGAGTTTCTTGCTTTTCTGTTTCCTTTCTTTTTTTATTCTTTTCTTTTGCTCCTACGAGTTTTCTG
>CAUYRH010036675.1:0-23228 GCA_963574655.1 Perodicticus potto | reverse complement strand
TTCCTCTATGTTGCTGTACTCATTCATGTCCTCCATGGTGGCCGAGCTGTCGACAGGGGGTTGCTGGCGCGCAGTCCGGGTCGCGGCAGCAGCGGCGGCGGAGCGTTGTATGGAGCTGGATTTAAAATGGCGGCGGAAGAGATCCGGCCGCCGCCTGCGCCCTCCCTTTATAGCCGCCCCGCCCGCCAATCGGGAGGGCTGCTGGGCGGTGACGTGGCGCTGGGCCCGGCGCGCCCCCTGCCGGGCGGAGCTGGAAGCGAGCGAAGGGAGGAGCGGGGCGAGCTGCCGCGGCGCCCGCGGCCGCCAATGGGAAAGGCTGCGGGAGGCTAAAGTAGCGGGAGCGGAGGGGAACAATGGCGGCGGCACATGGGAAAGCCTGGGAGGGACCTCCATCGCGGCCCTCCCGGTGAGGAGCGAGGTCGCGCAGGAGGGGACGCGGGCTTGGAATGAGAGAGGAATCAGAAGAGAAAAACCAAGGGGGGGGGTAAAGTCCTGGGGCCAGAAATCCCGAGCAGCGCAGACGCAGGACCACAGTCCCTCTTGCCTTGAGAGCCTTTGTCTCTGGCGTCCGGTCCAGCCCAGTCCTAGCAAAGAGCCGTCAACCCCGCCTTTTTCCGCCCTCGGTCCCCCAGTGCGGAGCTGCTGCGGCGGCTGCTGCTATCGACTAGCACCGTGGCCGGACTGCTCCGGAAAAAAGCGGACTGCGCCCGGCGCTGGCGGCTGAGGCGGCGAGCGCGTCCGCCCGCCTGCCGCGCGCACGCGTATTTTGTCCTCGAGCTGGCTGGAACCAGCCGAACAGGAAGCGGGAGCGCGGCGGCGCCGCCGGGCCTCTTTCGCTACCGCCAGGGGCGCGCGAGCCGAGGGGGCGCGGCAGGCTTCCCCAGAAGGTCGGCCGCAAACCCAGGCCCAGCGCGGCCTCTTTTGCTAGCTGAAGATGGGAGGATGGGCGGGGTCTGGTCAGATTACTGTAAATATGCAAGAGCAGAAACGGTGGGCTGGGCGGGGCTGGGAGCAGGAGAGGGCAGGGGACACTCACATCCCCGGCGCGCCACTCGCGGGGCTCCTGTCTGCACGTGCCCCGGGCCTCTCCCGCTCGCTCAACCTGTCTGCGGAGGGTGCGTGCCCGCGCACCCGGCTCCCGCGTTCCTTCTTTGTTCCCGCCCACGCGAAGCCCATTTTGACGGATGGCGTTCGCGGCCTGTGGTGGCCAATAGGCGCCGGCGCCTTTACCTGCCCCGCCCCCTCGGAGCTGCGTAAGAGCCGCCCCCTCTCCCTGCCCACGTGGTCTCGGCCACTGCCCAGGACTGCTCACGAGTTCAGGGTTCCCGGGCGGCTGCCTTCTCCAGTTCCAGGTGTGCGCAGGTGGCATCTCCTCTACGCGCTCCCGGCAGCACGCGGCCGCCGGCTCCGAGCTTCTGCGGGGCCGTCGGAATCCCAGGACCATACCTGGGGGCACAGCCGGCGCCGCCCTCCGCCCTCCCTACCAGTAGGCCGATTCCCTTATTAGCATACGGTGGGGAAATGGTCGTGCTCTCGGTGCCCGCGGAAGTCACTGTGATCCTGTTAGATATCGAAGGTACCACAACCCCGATTGCTTTCGTGAAGGTGAGGGGCGGAAGGAAGCGGGGAAGTTGATTGTGCTTGAAAACAGTGAAATTTATCTGTTAAGTATCGCAGCCTTAGGCTAGAGAGGCTCAGGAGAGGCGGTGCGGCTGGTTTGCATCTTGTGTGGAACGGGGAGGAAGTGGAAGGGCAGCGCGGATGTGCGGAAATGCTTGTCCTCGAACCGCATCTTCTCCCGCCCCGGTCTTTGCTCTCGGTTGGAAGCGGATAGTTGAGAAAGGGTGGGAGTGGTCGCGAAAAAGCCCGAGGGGACGGTCAGCCGGGGCGGGGTCCGGAGACGAGGACGCCCTATGGTCCCCCGATGGGAGCCGTCTGCCTCCCCATCGGCCCTGGCCCTGCGCACTGGCGATTTAGAGGTGCCTGAGGCTTTTAAAAATGAAAAGACCGAAGTATGAAGAAGACTTTTCTGGAAGCCCTGGTGTCTTGAACGATAATGGACGCTCTTCTCACCTGCCCACTCCTGTTGTTAGTGGCCAGCCTGGACACGGCATGATTTTACTTGACTAGGCTCTGTAGTCCACAGCTTTTTTTGTTGTTGTTTGTTTTGAGCTATAGGTTCTATTCATTTTTCTCGGAAAACTATGAAAGCTTGAAGCTCTTATCCAGAACATTCCTCCTAGGCTGTCACGGTTAACCAACAGTTGTGTGCACCTAATTCACAAGCTTACAACTTTGCATTGTATCTGGAGCCTTTCTGCATACTGGATGTGTATTCTATTCGGCCGTCAGAATTAAGTAAATGTCAAATGTTAAGTAATTTTAGGAAGAATTCCTCGGGTCTCATTTGCTCTTTATTTGGCTCTCAGAGGTTAAAGAATTGATTTCGGATACAAGTACTGAAATCATTAACTAGTCATAAATTAACTAGAGGTTTTTGCATAGCAGTAGTACTCAAGAGATAGATTACAAAGTAAGAAAAAACATTATCTTCCAGGAAGCTGAGAAGACTGAGTTGTGAATTCTGTTTTAGAGTTACTTTAGAAAATTACCTGTTAAGAATGAGTTTCTTGATGTGGGATATAATATAAAATTCTTGTACACTTCTAGGATTCCAAATACAACAGGCACTTTTCAGAACAGTCCCAATACTTTGACATCTTAGCAAAAATTCAGAAGAAATCTAGTTTGGCATTTTCCCCAAGATTTTAATAACACCATAGACCTTGGTGACAAATTTCAGGTTTCCTCAAATGCTAATAAGTGAGTTGACTGTCTTTTTTTTTTCCTTGTTGCTTGTGACAGAATAACTGCTTTTTCGGTTTTCAGAGTAAAAAGGATTCCTCATTTTTGTGGTTTATAATTTCTAGGTCACTAGCTTCATTCTGGCTTTCCAGTGTTTTCTACTATCCTTAGGAAGCCAGAAGTAATGACTTGAGGAGTGGTAGTGCATACCATTCCTAGATTTGGGAAATAAGATATCTCATGCAAATCAGTTTTGTAAAAAAACACAATGTCGCTCCCCCACTTTTTCTCCTCAGCGTGTCTTCTGCTAGATGACATTATGACATTATTTACCACTTCTTGAAATTTTTGTGTGTGGTAGGCTTATTCTGAGATATGAGAATAAAAATGGTTTAATCAGCTATAAGGTTTTCTGATTTTGACATCAAACTATAGGCAAATTCAAGGCAGGCTGCAAAAGAATGATTCAAGAATCTTGTTTAAAGGGTAGTTTGTTGTACTCTATCCTAGGGAATATCTGTTATAGTAATTGTTAATATTGTTTAGTAATTTGTTGCAAATAAATGTATCAAAACCACTGCTCCTAAAATGTTTGGAAGAAAGTTAGGTGTGGATGTTTATGGTAATTGTGCCAAAAAGAATTCCATTAAATGCACTTGTGGGAAATGCTCGCCCGGAGTTCAGCTAGGTTTCTTTATTGCATGTCTTCTCAGAGTCTTTGTGTCATATACACACATTTTGTGAATCTTTAAAGAGTGTGGCATTTCACAAATTTACTTGAAGAAAAAACTTTCAGCAGCGTATCTCAAGGATAGATCTTTTGAATGCTTTTGAAAAAATTGTTTATTTTTTTTAGTGACAAGCTCTCACTCCATCACCCACACTGGAGTGCAGTGGCAGTGATCATAGCACACTGTAATGTAATCTCTAACACTTGGGTTTACCTCGTCCCGAGTAGTTAGGATCACAGGCACATGCCACCATACCTGGCTACTTTTTATTTATTTATTTTTTTTAGAGACAGAATCATACTGTGTTGTCCAGACTAATCTTGAATTCCTGGCCTCATATCATCCTCTGACAACCACATGTCTGGGATTGGACTCCAGATTGTCTTACTTAAAACTCTTACTCTTTCTTTTACTGCACACAACTTCTGAAATGGGACCACAGAGTTTGTTCTGTAGTCTTTGATTGGCTGCTGTGTTTATGACATACACAGTTGATAAAGCGCACTTTGATCAGTATGAAGTAATGTACCATTAAGTATGGTAACAAATTTCAGTTTATACAACCTCTTGGTGATAAGTTGAAGAGTGAACCCTTGAATCAGAATATCTATAGTTGCGTCTTACCTTACTTGGATGTTTGGTTCTGTAATGGGTGTATAATATGAAAATTGAGCGCTGTATTGTCAAAAATTGCCCTTGAAGTACCTTTGGAAAGTCAAAACCCTTTGGAGACTGACTTTGCATCTTTCAGTGTTCTAGATGCGCCGATTTTTCCTTTAGGGTTGAAGCATATTCTTTATTTACTTGAGCACCAGATGAAGTAGTTGGTTTGGGATTAGGTAATATAAATGAATAATACATTGTGTCAAATAGTAGCCTGAAACTGAGCCACTTACACTGTTGGAGACACTGTGGAACTGAGACTGGGATGGCAGGCAGATTGCCAGCACTGTTTATTGTTATTTTTGCCCTTTTTCTTTTTTGCTGAGCACTTAAAGTTGAATGTGTGCAGGATGATACTTATGTATATATAATACAAATTTGAGCATCCATAATCTGAAAATCAAAAATGCTGTAAAATCCACAAGATTTTTAGCATCAGTATGATGCCACTAAGGGGAAATTCCCTGTCTGACTTTGTGATGTGTCACAATTAAAACTTTGTTTTAGGCAAAAAGTTGTTAAAAATACTATATAACAAAAAGAATAAAAAAAAGAAAAAAAATACTATATAACATTACATTCAGGCTATGTGTGTAAGGTATGGATGAAACCCAAATCTTGTGTTTAGAGTTAGGTCTTATTCCCAAACTATCTCATGGTATATACAGTGGACATAAAGTTTGTATGCAGTTTAACATAGTAAAAAATGCACATGAACTTTATGGACAGTCCGTTTATGCAAATATTCCAAAATCTGAAAATATGCAAAATCTGAAACATTTCTGGTCCCAGGCATTTCAGATAAGAGCAAGAAGGGTTCCTAGCTGGGATCATCACAGTTCTCAACCTGTGGGTTGCGACCCTCAGGAACTGTATTAAAGGACCGTGGCATCGGGAAGTTTGAGAACCACTGATCTAGTGAATGTTGTAACTGTCTGATAACTCCTATGAGAAACTGATGCCTGGAGAGGTGTCCGGTGTGGGGATCATTTCAGCTTGGTGGGAGGAGAGCAGTAGCTGAGTCCTCACAGCCAACAGCCCTGCCTGTGATTGCAGGGTACATATCTCTGGAGTTTGCTCCTTTTTTTTTTTTTTTTTTCCCAGCTATTGAGTGTTTCTCTATAGTGATGATCTCCCAACATTTTTCCATCTATGAAATTGGAGCAGGCACTGCCAATATAATTATCAATTATGTACACATACTGTTAAAATGTATTAAGTTTTAAAGTAAATTAGAGTTTAAGATGAGATTAAAATATGAATGAATGTTGGCTCAGCGCCTGTAGCTCAGCAGCTAGGCTGCCAGCCAAATATACCGGAGCTGGTGGGTTCGAATCCAGCCTGGGCCCGCCAAACAACAATAACTAGAACCAAAAAATGGCTGGGTGTTGTGGTGGGCACCTGTGGTCCCAGCTATTTGGGAGGCTGAGGCAAGAGAATCGTTTAAGCCCAAGAGTTTGAGGTTGCTGTGAGCTGTGATGCCTTGGCACTCTACTGATGGTGACAAAGTGAGACTATGTCTAAATATATATATATATATATATTATATCTATGAATGTTGTCTCTCTGTCTCTCTCTTTTCTTTTTTTTTTTTTTTTGAGACAGAGTCTTAAGCTGTCACCCTCAGTAGAGTGCTGTGGCTTCACAGCTCACAGCAACCTCAAACTCTTGGGCTTAAGTGATTCTCTGGCCTCAGCCTCCCAAGTAGCTGGGACCACAGGCGCCCGCCACAATGCTGGGACATTTTCTGGTTGTAGTTGTCATTGTTGTTTGGCAGGCCCAGGCTGGATTCGAACCCACCTGCTCTGGTGTATGTGGCTCGTGCCCTAGCTGCTTGAGCTACATACAGGTGCCGATCCTGTTGTAACTCTCTTATCCAACTGAATCATCTTGCATGCTTCCCGGGGCACATATCATCTTGTGTCCGCCCTAGGGACCTAACACTTGATCTTTGTCCACAGTTCATTTTCTGACTAAGGTTCCTTTTCTGAGTATGCATGTGTTGCTCTTATGTACATAACTGATTTAGCCTGTAAATCAGTGAAGTAACACCATCAGTAGTCTTCATGGTTCTGTTCAGGAAGCGTCAGCTATTTCTGAGTTTGGGGAAATGTTTAGTATTTGGTGGCTTCCCTGTTGTTACATGTAGAGTTGATACAGTCATAATAGTGATGTTCAAAGAAGTTGCTGAAAACATTGTTATTGTTAGTGAATACTGTGTCAGTTTCTGTAGAGACCATAGAGGATTAGGTTTCTGAGAGCTTCTGATGCTTTTTCATTAACTGATCAGAGTATAAATGTGTTTTATGTATGTTTACCTTATGTAATATGTATAATTGATAATAATTGATTTAGTCACTCTGACAGCACTGTAACTCCTGCCTTATACACAGAGCTTATCTAACCACATGTATTTTCACCATAAGGCACACACGTCACAGCCTTTTTTAGCTTAGTGCTTTGCTCAGGAGCCCTTTTTTTTAAACAGGAAAATCACTAACAAAAAGTGCAAAAATGAGGAAACATGGCACTAAATAGACCCTAGAAAGGACATTTGTATATAGCATGGGAGCTGAAACAAGAAGGCAGAGCCACATACCTTGTTCATCCACAGCTGGGAAAGTCTGCATCTTTCAATTACAATTTTCACCATTAGGCATTGCCAAAAATAACCTCAAAAGTGCCACGGGCATTGATTTTGCAGTTACAGATTTAATAAGAATAGGCTAATACATAATCCTCAAATGATGAGGGGTGATGGTATAGGGTATTATTTCCGAGGATAGGCGTGGAGTCAGTGCAGTTCTGTTAGATTGGCTTCCTTCCATATTAGTTAGCTGTGTGATTTGTGAGCAGTTAATCTTTCTGAGTCTCAGTTTCCTCACTTGCACATTGGTGATACCTACCTCATGAGACCACCGTGAACATTTAATAAATACTGCGCCCTCAACAAAACTTATGTATTTATTTATTTAGATACCGTTTCAGTCTGTCACCCAATAGCTCACAGCAACCTCAGACTCCTGGGCTCAAGTGATCCTCTTGCCCCAGCCTTCTGAGTAGCTGGGACTATAGGCTCCTGCCATAGTGCCAGACTAGTTTTTCTATTTTTAGAGATTGGGGGGTGGGAATGTCCTTGCTCTTGCTCAGGCTTTCCCACGGCCTGGCTTCCCAGAGTGCTAGGATTACAGGCATGAGACATTGTGCCCAGCCACAACAAAACTTTTAAAATAAATGAGTTTATTTTGTTTGTTTATGTTTTTTGAGACAGTCTCACTATGTCGTCCTTGATAGAGTGCTGTGGCATCACAGCTTACAACAACCTCAAACTCTTAGGCTTAAGCGATGCTCTTGCCTCAGCCTCCCAAGTAGTTGGGACTACAGGCTCCCGCCACAACACCCGTCTATTTTTTTGTTGTAGTTGTCATTGTTGTTTAGCAGGCCCGAGCCGGGTTCAGACCCACCAACCTCAGTGTATGTGGTGGGCGCCCTAACCACTGAGCTGTGGGCACCTCGGTAGGCAAAATAAATGAGTTTAATTAACATCATCATTTCATCCATCATCCCAGTAAATCTTATCAGGGAATGGGTGGTGATGTTTTTCATTTATGCCTTAAGATATATTTTTGTGTTTGAAAATAAAAATGTTTGCAGTAATTAAGAACTTTTTATTAATACAGCGTGTGAATCTGATTATGATAATTGTTCCTAAAATATACTAAATGATGCATGATGGGTACCCTTGCAAAGTTGTATCTAAGCATACAGTGACTATATCTGTGCTTTGTAGACTTTAAAATCTCCTGGGGATCTTGTAAAAATGTAGTTTCTGATTCAGAAGATCTGGGATGGGACTTGATGTTGAATTTCTTTTTTTTTTTTTTTTGGCCGGGGCTGGTTTTGAACCCGCCACCTCTGGCATATGGGGCCGGTGCTTACTCGTTTGAGCCACAGGTTCCGCCCTTGATGTTGAATTTCTAACAGGCTTCTGGAGATGCTGATGCTGCTGGTCTATGGCTTTATTTGTATTCAGAAGTTCTACCTGTGCCTACATCTCTTGAGGGTGTTGTTTTCTAATGGCTCATCTTGTAATAAAGCAGGCCAGTCTGGAAAGTACAGATGAATTAGAGGAAGTCTTATTGTTTACTGACCCCAAACCTTGCAGAGGCCAAGTAAATTGATTATGGATCAGTAAGGCTCTATTTAATCTACTATGCCATATATGCATGTGGCAAAATAGCATTTGTACCCCATAAATTTATACAAATAAAAAAGAGAAATGAGATGTAGTATTTGGCAAAGCTTTAAATAATAAGGGAAAATTAGAGATCTCAAACTGAACTCTTAGAAAATATGAACTAAGCAGACAAATCCTTAATCCTCTAAGCAATATTTATTTGAAGTACTAAATACCCACTGATTGAAATGGAAATGAAAATGAGAAAATATTTTGATTTCCTTTTGTATGCTTTTCTGGTGTTTAATACAATTTCTTTGGAATGTATTTTATGTTAAGGCACTTTTAGAAATAGTTAACTCTTGCTTGATTTTTTTTTTTTTTTTTTTTTAATTTGAGACAGTCTCTCTCTGTCACCCTGGGTAGAGTGCCAAGGTGTCATCATAGCTCACAGAAACCTCAAACTCTGGGGCGCAAATGATCCTCCTGCCTCAGTTTTTCAATTTTTAGTGGATATAGGGGTCTCACTCTTGCTTAGGTTGGTCTCTGAATTCCTGAGCTCAAGCAGTCCACCTACCTGGGCCTCCCAGAATACTGGGATTACAGGCATGAGCCTCATTCTTGATTGTTTAACAAGGGTTGTCATTTGCTTTTATGTTCCTTTATATAACTATAATGTGTTTTAGGAAAGCATAGTGGGGGAATGTTGAAATTGACCTTTTTTTAAATGAAAACTGCCACATTTTATTTCCTGCTCCAAGAAAGAGCCTGTGTGGTCTGATAGTTGTCTGTTTCCAATTGTGGTTAACATCTGTTTGATAAATATTATCACTTCTCTTGTTGCCAGCACTGAGAAGTGGATGATGGTCGCTCGGCCCTCAATATGAAACAGCTAGAAGACTACCCACAAGGGACAGCAAACCTTCTATCTGTGCTATTTGTTACTGACACTAGTGATTGTAAGTTAGTCACCTTCACTGTCTTTGTTCAGTCTATGAATTTAGGCTTTTTCTTATGCAAGGATGGGGTTGGTACTAAGGTCTGCCTTCCTTATAAAAGTGAGATGAAGATCAAATGAGATGGAATCCAAAAGCCTTTGAAAATACAAAACACTATAGAAACACCATTAATGCAGGCCACATGGTGGAGATGGAAAATACTTAGAAGAGTCAGTGAGGAAAAGGGCTGAGACCCAGAGCATTGCTGATCTCTAAGACTGTGGAAGCCCTGAATGGCAGCACTACCTTGGTAAGTAGTTATTGATGGGTTAAAAATTACTTCCACCCACAGGCTATTTCACTGCTTAGGGCAGTGTTTCCCAAAGGGAGATAAAAGTGTGGTAGTATATGAGAGGATTTTGTTGATTCATATTTTTCTTTTTCTTTTTTTTTTTTTTTGTTTGAGACAGAGTCTCACTATGTCACCATGGGTAGAGTGCTGTGGTGTCACAGCTCACAGCAACCTCCAACTCTTGGGCTTAAGTGATTCTTTTGCTTCAGCTTCCCAAGTAGCTGGGACCACAGGCGCCCACCACAACGCCCGGCTATTTTTTTTGTTGTTGTTGTTGTCAAACCCTGGGCCAGGTTCGAACCTACAAGCCTCAGTGTATGTGGCCAGCGCACTAACTGCTGAGCTACAGGCTCCAAGCCTGTCAATTCATCTTGAAACAAGAAGAGGAGCCTTTGGAGAATCTCTGTAAGAGGTGGAGAGAGAGCACATGTGGCATTAATTTCTGGTCTCTTATTCTTTCAGTATGTTCCGCATCATGGTACTAGTTTAATCTTTCTTTCCAGGTTAATCAGTCTTACCTGTCTCTCACATTTATTTGAGTACCTGTCATGTGTTAGGCTCTGCTAGGGATCTAAAGTCCTAGTAAGGAAGACGGGTACATAAACAAGTTGTCTTGGAACTGTCAGATTCCTTTGTTGCTTCCCATTGGCTGTGAGATAAAGTTTCAACTCCTGAACTTTAATTGGGTTTTCCAATTCTCTGTCCCTGTATTCCAGCAGTTCTCAACCTGTGGGTTGCGACCCCTTTGTAACAATGAAAATACATCCTACATATCTGATATTTACATTACGATTTGTAACAGTAGCAAAAAATTCAGTTATGAGGTAGCAACAAAAATAATTTTATGGTCAGGGGGTCACCACAACATGAGGAACTGTATTTAAAGGGTCACTTCTTAACTTCCGAAGCATTTATTGTGCTGGGCTGTGGGAATGCAGAAGGTTCTAAAATCAAGGATCTAGGTGGGAATTTCAAAGTCTTCTCCCTCCCTCCTGTGCTCTTATTGTCAGGGCCACGCGCGGTGTTAACCACTATAGCAGATGTTGACCCGTGATGTTGGCTGTGAGTTCTCTCTTCCAGGATAGGTGGATCTGCAAGGGCAGGGACAGTGCTTGCAAACAGGCATTTAGTGAATGCTGGGTGATGGGGAAGTAATTCACTTCAGAATGGGCAAGGGAGGGACTGGGATTAAGTTTTTCCTAGCCTCAGCGCTCCTTAGTATTTCAGATTTTCTCAGGATATTACTGTATCAAATTTGAACAGCATGCTATTTAATCGAAAGTTTCTAGAATGACATTTACATTGACTTAACATTTCTAAAACCTACAAATTTTAGAGGAAGAAACCAGCTGATAATGGAAATTAAAAAGCATAAAACACAGAAAATTTTACTAACAAAATTGAGGTGAAAAGCTCAGAAGAGGAGTGGAAGCCCAGCTGTTATTCTGTAGGAACTGTTAATGTGAGAATGGAAAACATAAAGAAAAGTGATTATTTTCCCTCTCAAATGTTTTTCCCCCATAATTAATTCACCCTTGTTATAAAATTGCGCATACTGAAGAGTAGAGAGAGAATAGTAGAAAGTGAAAGCTCCGTGTGTTCTGCCAATCAGAGGTGACCATTGCAAGTTTGGTGAATATTCCATCTGATTTTTTTGTGTGTGTATACAATAAAGTAGTTGATATCTTTGTGGGTTTTTTTTTTTTTTTAAGAAAGAGTTTAACTTTCTAGGGTTAAACACCTAGGTAGAGTGCTGTGACATCACAGCTCACAGCAACCTCAAATGCCTGGGCTCAAGCAATTCACTTGCCTCAGCCTCCCAAGTAGCTGTGACTATAGGTGCCTGCCACAACGCCTGGCTATTTTTTTTAGACATGGGGTCTTACTCTTCCTCAGGCTGTTCTTGAACTGGTGAACTGAAGCAATCCACCCACCTCGGCCTCCCAGAGCATTACTATCTTTTGAAAGATATATAATGAAATTGATGCAAGAAAAGGATACCAACTTTAATATACGTATGTGTATTTAATACATAGGTAGGACTTTATCTTGCTCATATAAACATTTTAAAGGATATCCTATTTTAGTCCTGAAAATTCTTATTCCTACCTTGTCTAATGGTTCTTTAAAAATTTCTATCCTGGAAAAAAAAATAATAATAATAAAAATTTCTATCCTGGGTGGCACCTGTGGCTCGAGTAGGGCGCTGGCCCCATATACCAAAGGTGGCAGGTTCAAACCTGGCCTCGGCTGAACTGCAAAAACAGAAAAATAGCCAGGTGTTGTGGTGGGCGCCTGTAGTCCCAGCTACTTGGGAGGCCGAGGCAAGAGAATCGCATAAGCCCAGGAATTGGAGGTTGCTGTGAGCTGTGATGTGACAGCACTCTACAGCGGGCGACAAAGTGAGACTCTGTCTCTACAAAAAAAAAAAAAAAATTTCCATCCTTTCAGCTCACACCATGTCACCACTCCACTAAAGAAAAAAAGATATTCTTTCTTACAGTAAAAACATTTTTATGTAAAACTTCTGAATTTCACATTTATCAACTTAGTTTGGATTTTCAAAACTGGTTTTCGTGAAGGTGGAGCTCAGAAGAGGAGTGGAAGCCGACCTGCTCTAATCCTCTCGGATCCAGTTCTCTATCAGCTCTCTAAAAGCTGTGGGAAGTCAGTAGTTCCTTCCTCAGAGGCCTGCCCGGGCCTTTCCCAAATGACACCATTTCAGAAAAATGGGTTTCTTTTCAAAGACAGAATGTCTTTAAGACAGAAAGGGGTTCTTTGTCTTCTATGTATATACATAATGGGTTCATTTCCTAACTTGGCTTGCTTTCTACTGATGTATTATGTGATCTAACAAGTTCTTTTTCTCAAGTCTAAAAAGTGTGGAGCTGATTGCCTTTCTCAACTAAAGAGAGACTAAGACAAGCAGTTTGGAAACTAATAGAATGTTGGCACTGGGACCTTGGTGGGATTTTGGAGCTCCTGGTCAGACCAGTGTTTGACAATTAAGCTGGTATACCGCAAGAGGCTGGCTGACTCCTTCCCTGGGCTGGGCCTATTGTGGGTCCAACTCATTATAAGTTCAGGAAGCTAATTAGATCCTTTCAGTGAGGATGATAAGATTCTAAGGATGTGACTCTACAAGCTAAAAAAAAAGACCTGATTGATAAACTGAAATCTCAGTTTACTAATTTATACTTAACCTTTGTGTGTCTCTGAAAAATGGAGGAAATATTACGAGCATTGAAGTGAGATCATTGGGGCCATGTGTTAATGGAGTAAAGTTTGAATGCTCGGTAGCAGTGGCAGTGGTGAGAAGTGAATGGGTTCTGGACATAATACTGTATTTTGAAGGTCGAGCTGATGGATGGGTTGACTGGATATGGAGTATGGGGGAACTTTGGAGTTGTCTTTAACTCCTCTCTATTTAGCCTGAGCATCTAGAAAGATGGAGCTGCCATTTTCCGAGATGGGGACCTGTAGGGGGAGAGAGCATAGAGGGGTAAAAATCAGGAGTTTGATTTCAGATGTGTTTAGTTTGAAATGCTTATTAGACCTCCAAGTGGAGGTATTGGGTAGGCAATTGGAAAAAAATCATTGTGGATTTCAGGGATGAGGTCCAAGCTTAAGCTAAGAATTTGGAGATCATAAGTGTTTATAATAAATGGTATTTAAAGTCATGAGATTAGATAAGATCACGAAGGGGTAATTACAGATAGAAAAGAGAAATGCTTGGTATGGTAAGGGCCTCATAAATGTTGACAGTTACTCCTATTAATATCCCTACTTGTATTGTTACTAGTCATTGGAAATATTACAGAACTGCTAGTGAATAAAAATCTCATTTTCTTAGCTTGAAATCTATTTACTTATTTATAGACAGTCTTACTTTGTCGCCCTCGGTAGAGTGCCAAGGCGTCACAGCTCACAGCAACCTCCAATTCTTGGGCTTAGGCGATTCTCTTGCCTCTGCCTGTCGAGTAGCTGGGACTATAGGCTCCCGCCACAATGCCCAGCTATTTATTTGTTGCAGTTTGGTCAGGGCCGCGTTCGAACCCGTCACCCTCTGTACATGGGGCCAGCGCCCTACTCACTGAGCCACAGGCGCCACCCTTGAAACCTCTTTAAGACACCAGTGTTCTATGAGAAATTTCCATAGGGAATGTGGTAGCAAGATCCAGGGAGTTAGATGACCCTAGTTAGTAGTGCTTCTTGAAGTTGTACACTCAAAAGAGCTTATGGCTTCAGGTATTGGGATTTGATAGGCTTGGGTTTACTCTGTACCAGCAGTGAAACCACTTTGAACCTTAGCTTTTTCATTTATTAAAAAGGGATTACCTCGCAGGGATGTTGGGAGGATTCAAGGAGTGGAGACCCCTCCACTGTTAGGCACTAGGACTCTAACCCCGACAGGTTACTTCTCTGGAGCTCACTGGAGATAATGGAGATGGTTGGTCTCTGTTGTGCTTCATTTCTCTTGTTTTTCTCTTTATTTTCACTGATTTCCCCTTATCCCATTGTGTAGTATCATAGTATCGTGCTTCTTTTTAAAACTTATTTCAATTATTTGCTCCCTTCCATTGTTTGATGTGATTCATTGCGCTTAATTAGGTAATAGTTTCTTTCTTTAATTACAATTTTTTTTTTTTTTGAACCCGCCACCCTTGGTATACAGGGCCGGCGCCCTACTTGTTGAGCCACAGGCGCCACCCCTTTAATTACAATTTTTGTTTTTAGACAGTGTCTCGCCCTAGAATGCCACAGCCGCAGCCTGGCTCACAGCAATCTCAAACGCCTAGGCTCCAGAAATCCTCCTGTCTCAGCTTCCTGAGTAGCTGGGACTATAGGCACCTGCTACCACTCCCAGCTAATTTTTTTTTTCTATTTTTTGTAATCTGGGGGTTTCACTTTGCTCTAGCTCAGCGGTTCTCAACCTGTCGGTCACGACCCCTTTGGGCGTCGAACGACCCTTTCTCAGGGGTTGCCTAAATACATCCTGCATATCAGATATTTACATTAGGATTCATAACAGTAGCAAAATTACAGTTTTGAAGTAGCACCAACAATAATTTTATGGTTGGGGGTCACTAGAACATGAGAAACTGTATTAAAGGGTCTCAGCCTTAGGAAGGTTGAGAACCACTGCTCTAACTTGTCTCAAATTCCTCACCTTAAGTGATCCTCCCACCTCACCCTCCCAGAGTTGTAGGATTACAGGCCTGAGCCACTGCACCTGGCCTACAATTTAATCTCCTTATTGGGATTTAAAAGATACTTTTTCTTACCAGCAGCACATTTATTCATTCATTTTGAATGCAGATTGGAAATGTAGTGTTCATTCCTAAGGTTTGAGTTTTTAAAGGGGACATAGCTTATATGGGTCCTGACCTGCTTACCCCATGAAGATGGGGCAATAGGGTTATCATTTTTGAACCTCTGTGGCCTTAGGTAGCAGCCAGAACATGGAAACTTCCTGATAATATCTAGTACGGTCTTCAGGAAAGATATTTGGGGAACAGTTCAAATACCAGAACTGCTGAAACTATCTGGCACATAGCATGGACCGTTCCAAGAAGTAATACATTTCCATTGTTAGAAGTATTTGAAGCTCACAAGACCATTTTAAGAGATGGTCAAATAGGTGGGGTGCAGTGGCTCATGACTGTAATCCTAGCACTCTGGGAGGCTGAGACAGGTGGATTGCTTGAGCTCAAGAGTTCGAGACCAGCCTGAGCAAGAGTGAGACCCTGTCTGTATAAATAGCTGAGCACTGTGGTGGGCCCCTATAGTCCCAGCTACTTAGGAGGCTGAGGCAAGAGAATCACTTGACCCTAAGAGTTTGAGGTTGCTGTAAGCTGTGATGCCACAGCACTACCAAGGGCAACAAAGTGAGATTCTGTCTCAAAAAAGAAAAGAAAGAAAAGAGATGTTGTAATGAAAAAAAATAGCAGTGGCTTGGCACCCATTGCTCAGTGGTTAGGGTGCCAGGCACATACACCGAGGCTGGTGGGTTTGAACCTGGCCTGCGCCAGCTAAAGCAAAGATGACAATTGCAACAACAACAACAAAGAAAAAAAAGCCGGACGTTGTGGCGGGTGCCTGTAGTCTCAGCTACTTGGGAGTCTGAGGCAAGAGAATCGCTTAAGCCCAAGAGTTGGAGGTTGCTGTGAGCTGTGATGCCCCGGCACTACCGAGGGCGACAAAGTGAGATTCTGTCTCAAAAAGTATATATATATATATATATAGTTTAACAACAGAAGTAGAAATAGCTAGCCTTTGAGCTTTTGTGCCAACCTTTCTTAGTCCAGGGGATGTGCCCAGCAATAGGTTTGCTCTACTCACCGATAAGACTGTACCTATAGGCTTTTTGTTTCTTAGTGTCAGATGGTCCCATTGCAGAGGTCTGCAGATCTGAGCTGAAAGAGCAAGAAGGTATTTACTGTGATGTAAATTACCTCATTTAATCCTTGCAACCTCTCTGCAAGGTACCCATCAACAAGTATGTAACCTGAGGCTCAGGGACTAGCTTTAGTTATTTCTGAGAGGGGGCAAGGTAAAAACTACAATTCATGAATATGAAGAAACTGTTTTTGTTGTTTTTATAGGAGGGCAGCTTTCTTTAAAACTCTCAGGAGCTCCTAAAAGTTTTATGTATATAGTTGTCATATGTGTCATGCTTTATCAAAATAGCCTCTTGTCGAAAACATTTTGTGTTTAGTTCAGATATGTAGTTCTTATATTTTAGTAAATGCAGTCACTTTCTTTGAACAAAATGAATGTTTGCCCAACTAACACTTTAATATTATGTACTTTTTTAATTGAGAAAGATTAGGTATAGTGTTTTAGAGAGATACTTAAAATACTTGGTTTAACTGCTAGCAGTCATTCACTTTCCCTTTCTGTTGATCATTATTTGGACTGCAAATGCTAAGGCAGATAACTTTCCTACTTTTTTTGATAACTTCTAATTCATGATTTGGAATGAATGGGCCCTAAAGAAGAAAATTTTATTTATTCCTACCAAGGAAGCTTCCACCTTCACTTAGAAATGAGGTGCTCCTTAATAATTTCCAGTGAACCTAGGTATGTGAGACTGCCCACTTCTTAGGTGTGACTAGGTACGGAGCACAGTAGAGACAGAGGCAGTGTCACCAGAGGGACTGCTCAGCTGCCTGCTCACTCCCCTGGGGAGGGGAGGCCCCGTGTGGTCCAGGGCCAACCACTTCAGGAAACAAAAGGATGGGTTGGTCCTGGAAGACTGTTTTAACATTAACCAGTTCATGAACGATCAATATATGTAAGAAATCTGGTTTAATAAGTTCCTGTAAGCTAGGCGTTGTGGCGCATGCCTGTAGTCCATCTACTGGGGAGGCTGAGGCAAGAGGATCACTTGGAGCCCAGGAGTTTGAGGTTGCTGGAGCTATGATGACACAACACTCTACCTAGGGCAATAGAGTGAGACTCTGTTTCAAAAAAAAATAAGTTCCCCTAATGTTATTGCCACATTAACCTTCTCTAGCAAAACCACACGGGAGGCTAACCTTAATCAGAGAAAGATGTTAGGTGGCAAGATCATCAGGGAAAGTGACTTTGACCCAGTAGAGAAACTTAGCTCAGCACTAGTAGTGGTCTGACTTGGTTTTATAGCGTAGCCGACTCAGTCCCAGTGTTGCTACTGCTCTATGCTCTTGAGGCTTCAGTGGTCATTCTGATTAGAATTTGAGTTTTACTAAAGTCTTCAGTCATACTGCTACAGATAATGGACTATTCTTGCTCATTGCATTAATTTCCCCTAATTTTACTCTTAGGATAAACTGCCTCTAATTTATTTGTTTGTGTAATGGGTAGCTTTATTTAAAACACAATAACCAAATGTATGATTTATATTTTTACTAAAATTTTCCTAACTTTTTGCTCTATTAAGATTATACATTTTCACTGTAGAAAATGGATATGTGCCAAAAAAAAAAAAACCCTGTTTCTTTTCTTGTTGTGACCTAGAGAGAACCTTTATAAACGTTTAGGTCTCTGTTCTCCCAGATTTTGTTCTGTATATTAGATATTCCGCCCCCAGTAGGATTATGCCCTACATACTGTTTGTAACCTATTTGTAACCTATTGTTTGTTTGGAGGATATGATTTATTTTTAGAGCCACCTAAATTTCTTTTTTTTTATTTTCTGAGTTTAGCAGAGAAATAGTGAACCACCAATACTACCTTTGTGTTGCTTAATTTTCTTGCTGAAAAATTTTAGGTTCTCAAATACTATACATCGGTTGTATTGTGTGGTCCCTTTGAAAGGTTTTTAAAATAGTTTCTTGCAATAGTTGTACTCTAATTCTTAGGAGACACCTTTTATTACCAATTTTCTTCAATGGGGATTTGAGTAAATATTATAATAACAGTTTTATTTTTATTGAGTCTATGACTTTTATATTAAAGCAGCCACTTGACTGTAAAGCAAATCCATATCTGGATTTCTAAACATTTACAAGGCAACTTCTTCAATTAGATATTTAGCAGTTTTTGGCCCTTAATGGAGCTCTTTCATTCAGGTATCATTGAGCTGTGTAAGAGTAATGTAACTACTGCTTGCATAGTATCCCCTCCGGCATTTAGAGGAAGTGATCGTACTCCTGAAAGGCAATCACTCTGCTTTAGTTATGTAGCCTTTTGTTATATGTACTGCTAAGCCACAGCTACCCCTTATACGCCTGCTGGACAGAAATATTTACACATATATTTGTAGAATCCTGGATTTATTGTAGCATTTTTGTCAATACCATAGTATTCTGAAATTGTCTATGAATGGATTATAACATTTATTTTCACGGTTATTTCTGGTATTATTGTAGAAGGCTGGACATTTTCACTGGGCAGAATTGGGCAGTAAGCACCAGCTTTAAAAAATATGTTTCGGACTGGGCATGGTGGCTCACACCTGTAACCCTAAGTGCTCTGGGAGGCCCAGGCAGGTGGATCGCCTGAGCTCAAGAATTCAAGACCAACCTGAGGAAGAGCAAGACATGGTCTCTGCTGAAAATAGGAAAACTAGCTGAGTGTGGTGGTAGGCACCTACAGTCCCAGACACTTGGTAGGCTGAGGCAAGAGGATCACTTGAGCCCAAGATTTGAGCCTGCTGTGAGCCATGATGCCAGGGCACTCTACTGAGGGCGACAAAGTGAGACTGTGTCACAAAAGAAACAAATTAACTTCATTTGCAAAAGTAAGTGGTGGACCGCCTTTGGCCTGCAGGTTGTGGTTTGCCACCTCCTGGTCTAGTTCGTCGGTTTCTGGTCTTTGTCTCGCTCGTGTATCCACAGCAGCAATTTTCATAGCGTTCCACTGATTTATTTGTTACAGTTAGGTAAGGTGAGATTGTAGAAGAACTGAATCTTGTGCAATTGACAAAAGCTAGCTTTTTTCCCCCTCTTCTCTTTAGGACATTTTATTTCCTTACATCAAAGAAAATGTTAAAGAGTATCTGCAGACACATTGGGAAGAAGAGGAGTGCCAACAGGATGTCAGTCTTTTGAGGAAACAGGTAGGAACATTGCTGTTTCACGTTCCCAAGTGTCTTAGAGTTGAGGGTACTTAGGGACTTAGAATATCCTCTGAGCATAGTTTAAAAGATGGGCCCTGATTCACAGATGACAGAAGTTGCAGCAACTTGCCTTCTGAGGAATTCATGGGACATAATTAAAGGACAGATCATGGCAGTTTGTTGTCTTTAGAATTGCCTCTTTGTAGAGTTATTTAAATTGCATAAGAATATCATATTTATAAAACTAAGCCTTTTCTGGTTGGAATGCAAAGATTTTGTGTGGTCTCTGCGTTTTTTGTTACTTTCTCCAAATGACATCATTCGTCATTTTCCACTCTCGCCTGCCCCCTGGCATGAGCTCCTGCTGCCCTGTCTTCAGTGCTTCTGGGTCTTCACACTCACACTCCCCTCCAGACTCCTCACACCTGGGCATCCTGGCCCGGCCTTCACGTTTGCCTGAGTCTTGTTTGCTTTCTGCTGCTTTCTTTTCCCTCCCACTCTTCAGTCTGTCGTCTTGTGTGCTGCATGCCTTGTGCTGTGGATTCCTGCTCTTGTTTTGGTTGAAATTGCTTCAGTGGCAAAGATCTTAAGTGCTGTGTGGAGCTAACTCACTGGCAGTTATGTTTTAGTTAGTAGTCTTGTCTTGTCTTGTCTTGTCTTGTCTTGTCTTGTCTTAGTCCTTGTCTGGTCCTGTGTTGGTCTTGTCTTAACTAGGTCTTGCTCTGTCACCCAGGCTAGAGTGTGGTGTCATCATAACTCACTGCAATTTCAATCTCCTGGACTCCAGCGATTCTTCTGCCTAAGCTTCCCAAGTAGCTGGGACGATAGGGGTCAGCCACCATGCCCTGTTAATTTTCTCTGTTTTTAGCAGATACAGGGTCTTGCTCTTGGCTCAGGCTGATCTCAAACTCCTGACCTCAGGCTATCTTCCCACTTCTGGCCTCCCAGAGTGCTGGGATTACAGCGGTGAACTACCTTGCCAGGCCTTGGTTTTCTATATTGGATACCATGGAATGTTCTCTGTATATTTTTTAATATTAGGAGTTAGGATTGGAAATACAGAAATATTCTTTGGAGAGTGGAGTGTTTGGGTTTGTTGAATGTTCTAGATAATTGAGAGTAAATCCTTAACATTGTTGGTAGGTTGATAGGTTCTTGGAAGACTTTAAGTAAAATGATGTATAGCAATCATCAGACCAGGTTTTTTCTCATCAATGTTATAGCAAAATGATGTTGAAGGAAAAAACATCATTTGAGAACCTTGTGTATGTCTTTCACTTAAATTCACAGTTCCCGAGAACCTTTTGATGATGTTAAGTGAAGACTTAGGTGCAATCCTCCCTTACCTCTTTTTTTGTTGCAACCCTTGTTGAATCATACATATTCCCCTGTTATAGTAAATAACTGTACATATACATGTACTTTAGAGATTAGACTGAATTGTCACAAGGTCAAGTTCTAAATGACTAGTACCGTTTTTGTAAGATGTGGGTAATTGTAGGAACCTGAATGTGAACCAACACCAGTACTTCACTAGCTTCTTTTCAGTGAATTCCAGGCGTAAACAAATTTATGACCTTTTCTTTGTTTCTTTTTGACTTAGTTATAGTGCAGAGAAAGTGATCAAACCTGATTTGTTGACCCTCGTGAGTCAGTAGCAAACTGTCTTCTCTGTCATTCTGTGCTCTCCTTCTCCAGCGTACACCATGGAAGAGCACAGAATGACAGAAGAAGGCAGCTCCAGCAGTCCAGGAAAGGACTGCACTTATCAATCGAGGTTCTTTCAGGAATCATTTGTATCAGCTCCAAAGTGTATGAAACTTTAATTTGCAGCAGCGCTATAGTTAATGATAGTTGGAGAAAGTTGGTCTACTTGGCTTTGGGGTCTCATTTTAAACTATTGTTTTTAGAGTAAAAAAAACCAAACTGTGTTTTTCTGACTTAAAGGCTGAAGAAGATGCCCACCTGGATGGGGCTGTTCCCATCCCCGCAGCGTCTGGGAGTGGAGTGGATGACCTGCAGCAGACAATCCAGGCTGTGGTAGACAACGTGTGCTGGCAGATGTCTCTGGACCGAAAGACCACTGCCCTCAAACAGCTGCAGGGCCACATGTGGCGGGCGGCCTTCGCTGCTGGGCGCATGAAAGCAGAGTACGTCTCACGTTAGTCCAGACATTTCACCAGCCCCAAACCCAAGTTTGTTTTTCTAGTCCTCTCTTCCCAGTGTAAGCTGAATAATTACTAAAATAGATTAAAGTGACATTCTTTTTATTCTAACAAGTAAGTTTTTTTAGTTTATTTTTTTCAAAGCTGAGCTAAAGCATTTCACCCAGCTAAAATCCACAGACCTGCGCGTCTGGCTTTGTGGGATGGTTGAAAGACTTTAGTCCCAGTTTAAAACAGCTTTCTATAAAACTGCCTCGAACTAAGTCATACTTGGTCCTCAGCACATGAGTGACAGTAACGTCGGGCTGCTTTCCAGGAACACTGGTTACCTGCTTTCTCCTCTGTTAGAGTAAGAATGCTATGGGATTATGTACCCTGTTACTTTGGGGTCACTCAGAGAATGTCTGCACTGCTACTTTTTACTGTCCTCTTTTGAGCAACTTCTACAATTCCTTGTTTATAGAGTTCCTGATAATACTTCTGCCTGAGGTGAGTTATAGTATTGCTGAGAAGTTCTTAATAAGACTAAGGATTTTAGTCTGTTGTCTGATGTAAACCCTAAGATTCAAGATCGTTTCCAGCTGCCTGTATTTCTTTTGTATTTCTGTCAAACAAGATGTTATTGTTTTATTTATATTCTTTACATGGAGCTTCTACATTTTAAATTTCAGGATATGCCAAAGATCTGAGAATACCAGCTGGGTTCATGTAGTAAAAGACACAAAAGAGCCGAGCCAAGAGATGGTGCTTCTAGCAGGGACCCTTCTGGTGATCTTTGTTCTGTAATTACAAAACCAGAGACTTGGCATACATGACCTTAAACTGCTCAGGTACTGCTCTGGAGCAGTAACAATCTCTACAAATTTAATGTGGGAAATTCTGGGTCCATGACTGCAAAGAAGGTTAGCGCACTTAAGAGTTATGTGTCCTGGCTTTCAACGTGTTGATCTCCTTCAGTTAGTGCATGCTAAGCCCATTAATACGTGTTCAGTGGAAGATTTCTAGTTGACATTTTCTATTTAATGTTTTACAGATGACTGGTTTCACAACCAAAGTTCCTTACGCTTCTTTTTTCAACCTTTTTGTGGTGTTATTTCCTCCATGAATATAGAAGACACCGTTAAATGCGTAAAAGAGTGTTAGGAGTCAGAAAATCAGATGCTGTTTGAAAATTTGCCCTGTGAGATAGGGCTAATCTCTTAACTGCTACTTATGTATTTTTTTTCCTGTATACTAAAATGTTAGGTTTTCTTAGTTCTCAAGAAATGTAGTTCCAGACGACGACAACAACAAAATAGCCGGGTGTTGTGGTGACCTCCTGTAATACTAGCTACTTGGGAGGCTGAGGCAAGAGCATTGTTGAAACCCAAGAGTTTGAGGTTGCTGTGAGCTGTGACGTTACAGCACTCTACCAAGGGCGACATAATGAGAGTCTGTCTCAAAAAATATATATATATATAGTTCCCTTTTTAGCTAATCAGAGTTTTATAGCTTTGAGCTCCCAAACCTTTTTTTAAATCATTTTGGGTGCAGCTCTTTCTACAAGCATTCTTATGTCCCCTTAAAATGTATTGGATGTAATTTAATCTTTTCTTGTGAATTACTTCAGAAATCATGTAATAGTTTAACATAATTGCTGTTGTGTACTGTTTTGAGTTCCTTGGGAATTTCTTTTTTCTTTTTTTTTTTTTTTTTTTATAAATATATGTATTTTATTATTCTTCATTACATTATTCCCCCACCCCACCCCTCCGTGGTAAGACAGAATTGATTTACAGAAAAGAATACAGAAAACACCAAAGCTCCTGGTAAAGGGAGAGATTTCAAGTGGGGAGAGAGATGCTCTCTCCGTT